>CM021109.1:329085644-329118910 GCA_007115665.2 Sequoiadendron giganteum | reverse complement strand
CTCCCTCCCGATGTATCTCTCACACTCCCTCCCTCTCTCTTTCTCAAGTATCTCCCTCCTATCCACTCTTCCTCTCATAGGTATCTCTCTCTCACTCACTAAATCCCTCTATCTACCTCCAGTCTACCATTAACCCTCTACCCTCTACCCTTAACCCTCTACCCTAAACCCTCTACCCTCTACTCTCAACCCTCTACCCCTAAACCCTGTACCCTCTATCCTCAACCCAATACCCTCTACCCTGAATGCTAATCCCTTAATCCTATACATTCAACATTCTACCCTCAACCTTAAACTCTCAACCCTCAACCCTCTACCTTCTAGCCTAATCGCTCAACCCTATACCCTCTACCATATACATCAAAATCTCAAACATAATCCCTCAAACCTATACTCTAAACCCTCTACCCTCATCCCTAGACCCTCAACCATAAACCCTTAAACCCTAAACCCTTAAACCTTCTACCCTTTACCCTCAACTCAATACCCTCTACCCTCAACCCTAATCCCTCAACCCTATACCCTCAACCCAATACCATAAACCATCAACCCTATAGTTCCTCAACCCTATACCCTCAATTCTTAACCCTCTACCCTATACATTGGATCTTCAACTCTCATCTATCTCTATCCCTCCCTCATCTTCTCTCCTTATCTCTATCTCACTTCTCCCTCTATTTCCCCCTCCATCCATCTCTCTCTTTCTTCCCTAATCCCTCAACCATTAAACCCTTAAATACTCAACCCTATACCCTCAACCCTCAACCATTAAATCCTAAACCCTTTAACCCTATACCCTATACCATGTACCCTCAACCCAATACCCTCTACCTTCAACCCTTAAACCCTTAAACCCAATTAAACTCTCTACCCTAATCTATCAACCCTTAACCCTTTATCCCTCAGCCCTTAAATCCTCAACCATCAACCCTCTACCTTTAATGCTTAACCCTTAACCCGAAACCCTCAACCACTATACCCTCTACCCTATATGTTGGACTCTCAACCTTCTTCCCCCAACCTTAAAATCTTGACCCTAAATCCTTAAACCCTCTACCCTCTACCCTATACATTAAACCTTTAACCCTCAATTCTCAACCCTCAACCCTCAACCCTCAACCCTTATACCCTAAACCCTTAACCCTTATACCCTTTACCCTATACATTAGACCCTCAACCCTAATCCTTCATCCATATACCCTTAAACATGTACCCTCAACCCTCTACCCTCAACCCTAAATCCTCAACCCTAAACCCTTAAACCCTAAACCCTTAAACCTTCTACCCTCTACCCTCTACCCAATACCCTCTACCCTCAACCCTATAACCTCAACCCAATACCCTAAACCATCATCCCTATACCCTCAATCCTCAACCCTCATATATCTTTGTCCCTCCCTCTTCTTCTCCCCTTCTCTCTATCTCACTTCTCCATCCATCTCTCCCTCCATCCTTCCCTCCCTCTCTACCCTATACATTGGATCCTCAACCCTCATATATATTTGTCCCTACCTCCTCTTCTCTCCTTCTCTCTATCTCAATTCTCCCTCCATATCTCCCTCCCTCCTTCCCTCCCTCTCTACCCTAATCCCTCAACCCTATACCCTCAACCCTTAAACCCTTAAACACTCAACCCTCAACCTTTAACCCTTAAACCCTTTACCCTCTACCCTCTACCCTCAACCCTCAACCCTCAACCCTCAACCCAATACCCAATACCCTCTACCATCAACCATATAACCTCAACCCTTAAAACCTTAAACCCAAGTAAAATCTCTACCCTAATCCCTCAACCCTCAACCCTTAATCCATCAACCCAGCAAACCCTCGGCCCTCAGCCCTCAACCCAGCAAACCCTAATAAAATCAGCCCCTATACCCTCTACCCTATACACATTGGACCCTCACCCTCAACCCTCAACCCTTAAACCCTTAAACCATAAAATTGTAAACCCTATACCCTCAAACCACTACCCTCTAATGCATTAAACCCTCAACCCTTTATCCCTCAACCATAGGTAGGTAGGGAAACATAGGTGAGATAAAAAGTGATGAAGCAAGAGGTAGGTAAAGAAAGGGATAGGGGAGATAAATATATATAGAGAGGGAAGGAGACGTAGAGAGAGGAGAGATAGAGAGAAGTAGAGAGGGGAGGGAGGGATAGGTAGGGAGGAGATAGAGGTGAGTGTGTGTGTGTGTGTGTTTGTGCGAGAGAGAGAGGTAGAGGGAGGGAAGGAGAGATAGAGAGTAGAGAGGGAAAGAGATAGGGAGGAGACATAGCTGAGATATAGAGTGATGGAGGGAGAGGGGAGATAAAGATAAATATAGAGGGGTGAAGATGTAAGAGAGATGATAGATAGAGAGAAGTAGAGAGTGGAGGGATGGAGGGAGAGGAAAGGAGGAGATAGAGGTGAGTGTGTATGAGAGGGAGAGAGAGTGAGAGGAGAGAAAATGAGGGGAGAGAGGAAGGGGGAGAGAGAGAAAGAGAGTAGTGAGGGAAGGGGGGAGAGATATAGAGTAGAGATGGAAGGAGAGAGTAATATAGAAATATGGGGAGGGAGAGAGGTAGAGAGAGTGGTAGGTAGTGGAGGGAGAGGTAGGTATAGAGGGAAGGAGAGAGGGAGGGATGGGAGGGAGAGAGGGAAGGAGGGAGTGAGATGGAGAGAGTGGTGAGATAGAGAGTAGAGAGGTAAGGAGAGAATGAGAAATAGAGATAAAGAGAGAGAGGTAGAAAGGGATAAGTGAGACATACAAAGGGGAGGAGGGAAAGTGGGATAGAGATAATTCTGATTAGAGAGGAAGGAATGAGAGGGAAGGAGGGAAAGTGTGAGGGAGAGAGAATGGTGAATTAGAGAGGAGGGGGTGAGAGGTAGGGATAGAGATAGTGGTGAGATAGAGAAGAGAGAATGAGAGAAAAAGAGGGATGGAGAGATAAAGAGAGAGGTAGGTAGAGGAAGGCAGAGGAGAGATAGAGAGTAGAGAGGGAAAGAGGTAGGGAAGGAGACATAGGTGAGATAGAGATGGATGAAGAGAGAGAGTGATGGAGGGAGAGGTAGGTATAGAGATGAAGAGAGAGAGGAGAGATAGAGATTAGATAGGGGAGGGAGGGGGGAGAGGTAGGGAGGGAGATAGAGGTGTGTGTGTGAGTGAGAGAGAGAGAATGGTGAGATAGAGAAAATGATCAATTGAGAGAAAGAGGGGGGAGGGAGGGAGATGAGAGAGAGATAAGAAAGAGAGGGGAGGAGGGAGGGAGATAGAGTTTTGTGTGTGTGCGAGAGATAGAGAGAGAGAGAGAGAGTGGTGAGATAGAGAGGAGAGAGTGAGAGTGAGGGAGAGATAATTATGAGATAGAGAGGAGAGAGTTAGAGAGAAAGAGGGGGGAGAGAGGGATAGAGAGTGAGAGAGAGATGTAGGTAGAGGGAGGGAGAGGAGAGATAGAGAGTAGAGAGGGAAAGAGGTAGGGAGGGAGACATAAGTGAGATACAAAGTGATGGAGGGAGAGGTAAGTAAAGAGAGAGAGAGAGGGGAGATAAAGATAAGTAGAGAGGAAAGGAAATGTAAAGAGAGAAGGGATAGAGATAAGTAGAGAGGGGAGGGAGGGAGGAAGATGTAGGGAGGAGAGAGAGGGATGAGAGAGAGAGGGGAGAGAGATGGAGGGAGAGAGGGAGGGAGTGGATAGATAGAGAGTAGAGAGAATGAGAGAGTGAGAGAGAGAGATGAAACAACTTGTCGACTACTAAAATTTGACCTCCTGATTACTAAAATTTGAATTGCTGATTACTGAAATTTGACTAAGTCTGAAATTTTTAAGATCTTCCGAAAAATAGAATTTTCATTATAACTCCTAGAGATCTGAAACCACTCTGAAACATCCTGAAACTATATACATGAAATATAACTTAAAGTATAAGAAGGTAAATGTCCATGTAAATGTTTATTTCATGTATATAGTTTCCCTGGCAGAGAAAGAGAAAATGAAAAAGTTTAGAAAAATGCATTCCAAAAGTCATTGCAAAAAGAAAGAGAACTCACAAGTTCATTCATTGCAAAATTCAATCCATTTGGTGAGCGCCAAATTTGGTGAGCACAATATGGTCTATCATAGGTTTTTTTTGCAGTTTGGCACCAAAATTGTGTCATAGATCCATGCACTTACCCTATTATGATAATGCTAAAATGGATTAATTGGATACCTATAAGGGTGAGGACTATTTTCCAAATGATTATGATATCCATCATGTTCCTTATGAGATACCAAATAAATATTGTGAGTATCTCAAGGAATAAATGAGGTAGAGGTACAATAGAGCAAAGTACTCTAATGAAGACATTAAATATCTCACTGAGGCTACTATCATACAAGTACAAAGTGACTACCAAAAGGAATAGGAAAGTATGTACCAAAGATAAATCTCATGGTGTAGATTCTCTTGATGTGTCAACTACACAACTGAATAAAGAAAAGAAAAAGGAGTGTAATGTAAATATAACAACAAATAGACCTGCAAGAAAATCACCACCAAGGAAAAAGATTCATTTTCCAAATGTACCCCTACAACATGTGTATGTACCAAAATAAAAAATGTGTTGATGTTTCAACCAACAAAATTGGATATACAAAGGCTTTTAGATATAATATCAAACAGAAGTATGGAAATGAAATAGTAAAACATAAACAAAAGACAATAGAGGAGGTTGAAAAGGTGGTCCACACAAACAAAATTGATACTAGTGATCAAGTGATGCCTTTCATACCTGATAATATTGTTGTGATATTCCCCCCTTCAACTCCTTTACCTACATGTACCAACCAAATGACATGGATTTGAATTTTAATTAGTTAAAAGTTCTAGTTATAGTTAGGGAATCATGTAAGATCCCTGAAAATAAGGAAAAAAAACGTTGCCATATCTCATTTCCCCTACTATATTTGATTAGAAAAATGAGGTTGCAGATGTTCCCAATATAAAGTATATAAATTCAACATACGAGATACCCATAAGAAATATTTGGGAAATATTTTTGCTAGTTATAAATAAACACTAATCCATGTTTTATACATCTCTGCTAATAAATGGCTAGTTGGTGTATAATTGTATGTTAAATTCCTGGGAATCCAACAATGTAATGTCATTGGAATTCATAAACCAACTAGCTTAAAAGTTTCAAAATATTATGGAAAATTCTACTCTATGGATTCTCAGGAAGTGAATGTAATTAGGATAGTGAATAATGTTGTAGTACAACTTGTTGCATACCCAAGTTTTTTTTTTCAATCAGCATTATTATAGTTGATTCTCTAACTAAATGAGTAAATGGGGTATGTTGTTATCTTGAAAGTGGTCAGCCTTAATGTGTCATATATTTCAAATAGATTTAACTTATGCTACCATACAACTATGTGGAAAAGAATTCCAATTACATAAGGAAAATGAAATGATGGTTCTTTTGCAAAATTCAAATGAATAAGAGAATCAAGCTTGTTACTTTTCTACATAGCCATATTTTTTTTTTCTATTATGATGACTAGTTTGATAAGAAGATTTATTCTAATCTAATTCTCCCACATCACCATCTGATAAATGATGAAGTTTGGAATACAAATTTTGATGATGCATGTTTGAGAGAAGATTATGATGTAATAATTGTATTAGTGTCCCCTAAGGGAAAATACTATAAGCTCACTTTGAGATTGAACTTTGAATGCAACAATAATGTGGTAGAGTATGAGGCCTTGCTTCTTGGTTTGAATATGGATTTAAAATATGGGATAAAATGTATTGGATTGCATGGTGATTCAAAATTTATGGTGTCTCAATTCAGAGGCATGTATGCTAAAAAATAAAGAATACTTAATAATGTATTGAAATGCTACTTGGGATACTATTAAAGTTTTTGATGTATTCAACATAATTTGGGTTGAAAGAGAGAATAATGCAATAGATGATTCCCTTGTCGTGTTAGCTTCAATATTTAATGCACATTGTCCCCCATCACTTCAAGTATGATGTTGATATTCTTATAAAGCTTTCTATTCTAGACAACATCTATAATTGACAAGTATTCCATGATGATCGACAGATGCATGATTTCTTAAATTGCATTAATCACTTTGAGAACCAATAGATTGATTGAAAACCCATGGTAGACAAGGATGAATAAGGTAAGGAAGCTCTTTGGAAATGAAATCATCTAGCTCAAAACAAATACCATTCTTAGAGGTCTTGTTTCCTTAGAAAGGATGTTTTAAAATGCTAACTATTATAAGACAAGAAGTAAGCCTATTAATGAAGAAGATATAAAAGGTATAAATTTAGGAGTTGAATAAGCTCCTAAAATGATCTATATTGGTAAGAGGTTAAAATCATTAGAGAAGCAAATGTTGATAGCACCATTGATAAAATATAAGAAGTGCTTTGCTTGGTCTTATGATACATTGAAGTATTATAGAGATGACTTATTCTAGTATATTCTATTGGAGCTTGGTGTAAAGTAATTTAAACAAAATAAATGCCCTATCAACTATACTCTTGCCCTTCAAATGTAGAAAGAGTTGATGAAATTGAAAGAAGGGGTTATTACTAAATGAATTAGACATTTAAAATTGGTGTTTAACCTTGTTCTATTCAGAAAAAAGAATGGGTAGAATAGGCTTTATGTGGACTTCATAAATTTGAATATTAAGTCCCTCAAAGAAAATTTTCCACTACCCAATATAGACTATTTACTACAACAGGTGACATGGTCAGAGTTAATTTCCATGATGGATGACTTCTTAGGTTACAATAAAGTCATTTCCAAATATTCAAAGCAACATAAGATAACCTTCACTACGCCATTGGGAACTTATCTGCATTTTTGAATGTCATCTAGGTTGAAGAATGTTGGAGATACATTTCAAAGAGCTATGGATGTATCTTTTACAATCCTTTTAAATGAGATCATGGTTGTCTACCAACAAGATTTGAATTCCTACTCCAAGGATCAAAATGATCATTACAAACACTTGGAGTTAATCTTTTAGAGATGCTTAGAGTATGGGATATCTTTAAATCCAAAGAATTTTATTTTTGGTATGGAAGAGGGAAAGCTCCTTGGGTATATTTTATGTAAGGAGGGGGTAAGAATTGACCCATAATGGGTCAAGACTATTGAACTTATCGCTCAACCAAAAATAGTCAAGGTTGTCCAATCTTTATTTGAGTAGAGAAATTTTGTTCGAAGGTTTATTCCCAACTTTGTTGAGAATACAAAGGCCATCTCTAAAATGTTGAAAAAGTGAAAATCTTATAGTTGGGATAAGGAATTGTTGGCTATCAAAAATTTCAGTCCGATTTTATCTCTAAGAATGAAATTTTCTACCCAAAGAGTAGTGATAATTTCCAAAAATTTGGAGAGATAGTTATAGAACAATGATCTTACTCTATGTTTGAGAGGGGCAGCTCCCTCGGATGATGGGGGTTTTATGGGTTTTCATGTAATTTTAACCCAAAAGTATGAAAAGGTGAAAAAGGGAAAAGATAAAGAAAGTGAGTATTATAAACCTTAGTAGTAAAGATACAAGACCAACTAAGACTTCACATGAGTTGACAAATTACAAAGGGGGTTTTATCACAAAGCATTTTTTGATGTGCAATGATGATGAAAGAAAGCTAACAAACCTGAACATATGAAGATTAGGTCATTTCAACACATTCAAACCAAGATACCAAGATATAGATGCTTTTCATACATAAATTACATAGATTACTAATGGTTTGCATAGTTACATAGAGGGATTACTGATTAAACATACGATAAATCAATAATAATAATACATGAATATATTTAGAACTTACAAACTAAAAGACATTCTTTATTATCTTTCTAAATTTATAAAATTCCAAAAACCCTTCTATACATAATTTCAAACTGAAGTACTCAAAATTATTTCCCAAAACACTCTTCTCAAAAGTTACCATTTATAAGAGTCTCCCCATTTGCAATAACACAAGCCTTGTATATATAGGTTTTTTCTCAGTAACTAATTCATAAACTTAATTTGTAACTACTCAGTTAACTACCTTTAAATTTTGAGAGAAATTAAATAAAAAAAATTAAATTAGAAATCTCTCAACATTTGTGCAAATAAAGCTCATTTTCTAACTTTTAGTTAAAGTAATTGACATAAGTCACTTTTACAAAAAGATAAGCTAAAACTTATAACTCTTGAGAAAGAACAAGTTATATATTTTTTTATAGTAAATATTTGTGTTTTCTTCCAATTCAAGAATCATTTTTCCACTAGTAACTTGGATTTCAAGGACATGTACTCCAAATTTATCTACTACTCATACTTTATTTCCATGAATATAGGATTCTCTGGAATAACAAGGAGGCTTGTATAAGGTATGAAAAAATCTTGTCTACTCATTTGTATTTCCACCTTGTATATCTCATCAACCATCTTTGGAAGAATATTTGACATTCCAAAATATCATGCCTGTTGCTCACACTTCTTCAAAATCCTTTTGGTGTGGTATGAGATGAGAAATTCAAAAATTCTTGCTTGAAAAACATGTACATCCCCATATCCCAACATTCTTGAAAGAAAACTCTAGGGCATGTGCCAAGCCTAAATTGTACAATGTGTCACAAGGTCCACTTTTTCCATTCAACAAGTTCCCATCTATGCATAATACAAGCTTTCCAAATTTTGATGAAAACATGATATTGTTCATTTGAAATGTAATTTGTGGGAAATCAATGTTTTCCCTTGCCATCCCACTTTTATCCACTATTTGAAGAGACCACTGAGGATGCATATATATTATCAATAGGACTAAAATAAAATAATGCTAGAACTTGGATGTCTTCTTCATTGAACTATTTAATAAAAATTTGGACTTCCAATTTACTCTGGATAGTCTTAAATTTAGTCCTTCTTTACTCCCTTAAATTTTACTTGTCCATTTAGGTTTACATGGTTTTAATGGCCAATCATACTCATGATTTCTTATACAAACATGAAATGGAACCTTGGATGCAAAAGGCTCAAATCTTTTGACAAACTGGCTTTGTGAGTAAAATCGATTGTTATATGTAAACTTGGCATGAAAAATAATAAATTCCTATCCAATAGCTAGAAAAATGTGTATCCTTGATTAGGGAAACTCCTACGCTCTTTGGCATACTAAAGAACACATTCTAGACCAACTGAGTTGCAGCCCTTTGCACTTGAATTTGTAAATTTATCTCAATCTAAGGAGGAGATGATGTGGTATTGATTTGGAGAATTAGTAGAAGGATCAAAAGAAAAAAAAATGTTGGCTCTATTGTATTTGAGTGCATCATGGAGAGCATCAAGGATTTAAAAAACTTTAAATGTCATTTTCTTTAAAATCAAATGCAATGCTCTTTCAACTTGTTATGTGAATATCCTACAATAATTTTATTATATTCATCCATAATTCTTTGAGGCATTTTCCAAATAGATGAGGCATATTGTCTATGCTTCAAGCCATAACATATTTTTTCCAAAGAATTTCCAACAAAATATCTAACAAAAATTCCATTTTTTTAGTATGTTGTAAGAATTTTATTTTTCTATCATATACCCAAAATTTCTATTCCACACAACTAGCATAACATACCCTAGCATTCCTCTCACTAATATCATTGATATGTGGTCATCTCCTCTTACTATCAATCTTGATGCAGATATGTGATTCCATGGGTTGTGCCCAATGTAAATGAGTAAAGATATTCTCCATTTAGAATTCCTTCATTCTTCTCTTAAGAAAATATGAACTTCTTCAAAGATCTATTCACCATGTATTCATACACAAGTGATCTCTTAAAACCATAAAAAAAATACACCAAAAAGCGAACAAGATGAACATGATGGATACTTGCAACTTCATTCATAGATTGAGTTTCATTGTTTCTTGACTACTCAATAATTTTGATGGCCACCAAATTACCTCAAGTGAGTTTTCCTTTAGAAAAACAAATTGAAACCTCCTCTCTCCAATGTATATGTGAATATTCCAACCTTCCCTATCACATTAATATTCTAAGGAGTTTGATCACTAACTTGAATTTTATCAACATGATGATACGTATGCTTCATGTTCCACTGCCTCACTTGCTTCATGATGATTGATTGTTAATGTTAAATATAATTTATCATAATAAATGAAATTACACCGAGAGGCATTCTAGAGTGCCAAGGGTTTCATGTAGTTAACCTTTGGTTTCATGCTTATCTTCCCCAGTTATAGAGTTATGTTCACTTTTCTGTTTGCTTGAAATTTTGTAATGTCTTTTCAACAAAACCATTTTAAACGTGTCCTACAAACACCATGCTTCATGAGACTTCATTTCTTCAAGGAATTATGTCAACAATCTTGTGCAATATATCTATGCTCCCATCTTGGCATTGGCTGGAAGATGTTTGGCATAGGTTTATGAACCTTGCATTACATTTCTCAATATATTTTCTAGAAAGTTTCTAAATATTTTTCAACAAATCCAATTTGAAGGTATTCTACAATCATGGCATGCTATAAGTGTTGAATCTCTCTTGTGATTCTAATTTTTCCTTGATGGCAATATGTGTTACTCTAGCATCTTACTGGTTAATTACTCTGTTGATCTGCTTTTCTGATTGGCATATTTACTTCACTTTTGATACTATATGTGGTGGAACTGATCTCTTGACTCCATGTGTAGATCTCGGTTAAGGAATTTTGGTTACCGGTTCTTTGTTCCATTGATTAAGAGACATGTTTCTGGTTTAAAAATTGTGTTTCATTAATGCACTTAATTGTATGCCCTTGGCATGAATCAATGTTCTATAGGTTGATATATTGTGGCTTGATCAGTCTCTTGCATCTTCAAATTGTTAATGGTTTATGAGATTCAGTTTTCTTTTCAGTTATAAGAAAACCCTATCGGGTTTCCTTAATCAACTAATAATGGTTTATGGTATGTGGAATGGCATTGTGATCTTAGCATGTTTTTATCCTTTATTACACTTCAAGGCTTTGGAAAGTATCATGTCCTTGGAAATTGACATTTGATGATTAATGTGGTCATATCAATTTCTTCAAAGCTTGACTTGGTCAACGATTTCACATTGTCTAAATTTGTCAAAAGCTATAATGCCTGTAGGCATGCAAGTCTTTGATATGCCCATAGATTTCAAAGGGCATTATGAGTTTATGAATAATCATGACTATCCTCTTTGACTCCAAACAATTATCAATCTTTGTAAAGGAAATCGTGTGATTTTTCTTTTGGGAGTTTGGGTCATTATTTCACTTCTTTTGTTTGAAGGGTTTGGAACCCTAGTCTGGCCACCACCGTGGAATCATTCTCTCGGTTGTTTCACTATGCATGTCGTTGGTTTACTAAACTTGGACAGCATATGGGGATTCTTGGAAGACCATGATAATGTCTGATTCACCTATCAGTCTCTTGCCATTGAGTAAGAGCTCGAATGAGGAAGGAGCTTGGGCTGCTCAGTTACTTCACAGGTTTGGTAAATTGTTACATGACAAAATATCTTCTAGGTATTCATCTTTTCAAATACTTTGCAGAACTGTTTCTTCTTGTCGACACAAAATGTTGAAGACATGGGCTCGTTTCTTTTTTATAATGGTAAACGGGGTCTAGTTGTGTGTTTAGATATGCTGCATGTTGACTTCACATGCTCAAAATTACATTTTACCATATCAGAATAATGTGATGGTGGTTTTTGTCTGTGGGTAATTATGAAATCTTCAAATCTCTTCAGTTTCTTACCTAGGTTCATTTATAATGGTTCTTGGATGCAATATTTTGGGGTTGTTTCAGTTTCACTAGATTGTGAATTCAGTTACTTTAATATAGTAGCAATTTTCAGTTCCCATTGATCATGGTTTATTTAAATCTTATGTTGTTTTGGTTTAAGCACTGCTTGTGCAGGCTGCTTGAGAGGACAGGTTTCAGTCTACCTTCTAAATTTGCATAATGCTTGGGTATACCTATCAGAAGAATTTCTCCATATTGATCTTTCCAACATGGAGACTAAAACACTTTGCATTGATGGTCGATTGAAGTTAAGTAACCTGATAGCCATCTTTGATTTATTCTTTGAAAAAGAAAAACAAGAAACTATTGTAACCTTCCTTGAATGTAATGATGTATTCTCTAAAAACATGAAAACAAAGAGATTAGGGCTTCATCTTCACTGTAAAAACTAAAAAGAAAAAGAGAAGTGTAGTTAAAAACATTGGTGAAATAGGGAAATTTTATTTTGCTGTAAAAAATGGGTAAAATAGTGAGTTAACTTCTTTTGAATAGCATCATGAAAAAATGTATGAAATAGAGTTTGAGAAAAAAAAAAGTATATACAAATCATTGAAAAAACAATTTTTGATGAGAAGCTATATTGAGAGAGTATTTGTAAAACTTAATGAGATTTTACTCAAGCTGTCTTAAGGATTGATAATGGGTAGAACTCTGAAGTGTCATAGTTGACATTTGAGAATTCTACACATTGTCTGTCAAGAGGCACTTGACATAAATCTAGGAAATAGATAGATCCTCTATATCATTGTATGTACTACTTATAAACAAAAAAGGGGTGGGTGCTCCTTGATATTTGTGTCTCTAAAAAGAGGGGTTGGTGCTCCTTGAGTTGGTGCTCAGAAATCAGCCATGAGGCATTGTCAAAATGATTATTGAAATGAAAGCCTAAAAAAGGCAATAGGTTAAGGAGTGGTTTTTCTACCCCGAGAGGGTTTTCCACTCGAAATATCTTGTGTCTATTTGAGTATGTGTGGTTCATTTGATTCAGTGCTTTAATGCTTTAAATTGCTATGTTTCACTTTTCTCATTTTAGTTTATGTGATTGCATTCAATACATGAATAAGTTTATCATTGATAAATGAGAGCATACATCTAGTTTATTTCAGTTTCAGTTAAATTTGGTAAAGAAGTTAATAAAAATGATTCACCCGCCCCCCTCTTAGTGTCTTTTCACTCCAACAATTGGTATCAGAGCATAGGGTCCTCTGATAGGTCTTTCAAACCTATGATTGATTTTTCCCTTAGAGTCTATTCAAAATGTATCAAGCTCATGAAGGAACTTCCATGACTAGAGCTCCATTATTTGATGGAACTAATTATGTATTCTGGAAAATCATAATGGAGACTTATTTAACTTCTATTGACCTTGATGTTTGGAGCATAGTATTGCCTGGGTACACTGTACTAGCTACTTTGCCTACTACTTCTGATGAAAAGAAAAGATATGAAACCAATGCAAGAGAAAAAAATTCTCTCCTATGTGCATTGACTAAAGATGTCTTTATTAAAGTCATGCACTGCATCTCTGCTAGGAAAATTTGGGTTAAACTTGAAACTATCTATCAAGGCAACGAAAAAGTTAAAAAGTCTAAATTCCTCACTCTAAAACACCAATTTGAATAAATAAAAATGAGGGACGATGAAAAAGTAGCTAATTAATTTTTGATAATTGATGAAATTGTCAATGCCATGAAGGGTGTGGGAGATGCAGTTAAGGAATTTTATGTTGTAACTAAGGTCATCAGAACCTTACAAAAAAAAATTTGAAGCTAATTTTTCTACTCTAGAAGAGAAGAAACACTTTACCCAGCTTACCCTTGACAGCCTACAAGGCACTCTGATTGCCTATGAAATGAGGATTAGTAAAAACAATACCTCTGCCAAAGAAACTGCTTTTAATGCTGAAATAAAAGAAAAGGATGAGCTCACTAAATAAAAAATTTCTAATTCCAAAGAATCCCACTTTGTGAGGAAACTTAAAAAGGGTTTTGGAAAGTATAAGGGAAAAATTCCCTTCAAATGCTTTAACTATGGAAAAATAGGCCTCTTTGCTGCAAAGTGCCCCTATGGTGACACAAGCAGTGATAACAAAAAATCTGAAAAACTGGCCAAGAAAAAGGCCTATAGACCGAAACAAAAATTCAATTTCAAAAAGAAGAAAATTTTGTTCAGCAAAAATGAAACAGGCTCTAAATCTGAAGATTCTTTAGATGAAGAGGATGAAAATCTATTCATGGACGAAATCATTCAGCAAGATGAATCTAACAACAATGATGTTGAAGATGGCGAAGTGGATTTTGAAGGTGAACTGAAATGTGCTCTAAAAGAGCTAAGGAAACTTTAAAAAAAATGTGTGCTCAAGAACAAAATACTGCTCAATATATTTCACAAGAGAAACTCACAAATCTTGAGATAGTCTCATTAAAAACTCAACTTGAAGAATCCAAGAGAGTTGAAGATTGTCTTTGTATTGGCATAAGATTTAAAGATCAAGAAATTCAAAAACTGGAACATGAGATTGTAGATCTCAGAAAGACCATTGAGAAATATGAGAGCACTCTTAAATTGAATGACATGCTCAGTAAACGAAAACTAAACAAGGAAAAAATTGGTATTGGTTTTGTGAAAGGTGAATGTTCAAATGACAGTGCAAAGGATAATGTTGTTGCTGGAAACAAAAGTACTGAATTAAAACATCCTCATTTTGATAAGGACAATGTTCATCCTTTTAGGAGCAACAAAATGGCTTACAATTCCAATCCCTTCTTTTATGGGTATTGTTACTTCTACCACAAATTTGGTCACAAGGTGAACTCTTTCAAATTTATAAATCCTAGAACTCCTAGATTTGGTTTTAGGCAGAATCATGGCTTTGCAAGAAAGATTAGATGTTTCACATGCAAGTCGTTGGGTCATTCTACGAAGCAATGTAATGCTGATTAGTAGAATAAACAACATAAATCTATAAAGGTATGGAAACCTAAAGCTGTCAACAACATAGAATAGAATATGTTAGTTCAAACTACCTTCCACTCCAAGAAAAGGACTTATGGGTTTTGGATAGTGGTTGTTCAAACTGCATGACAGGTGACAAAGAAAAATTTACTTATCTAGAAGATTATGTAGGTGGATATGTGAAGTTTGGAGACAACTTTGGAATTCAAATCAAAGGTAGAGGTTCTCTTTTTCTGAATGAAGAAACTCCTATTTACAATGTGTATTATGTAGAAGGATTAAAACATAACCTTTTGAGTGTCAGTCAAATCTGTGACAGTGGCTATCAAGTCCTGTTCACTTCACAAGGGTGTGAAATCAAAAGTAAAATTGGAAAAGCTATTGCTACTGGAAAACACACAAAGCGAAATGTCTACAATTTACTTGACACTTATGGAAATGAAAACAATCAAGGTATGTGCTTAATGAGTCATGTCAAAGAAAGTCGGCTATGGCATAAGAGACTAGGGCATATTAATTTTGATAATATGGTTAGAATTAGTAAAAATCAGAATGTAAGAGGTCTGCCTATTCTGAGAAAACCTAATAATGATGTATGTAAAGAATATCTCAAAGGAAAGAAAACAAAGGTAAGCTTTAAATCCAAGGAATATTCCTCTACTAGACCTTTGCAAATTGTTCATACTAATTTATGTGGTCATACAAGGACTAGATCCATCAATGGTGAGAAATATTTCATGCTATTTGTTGATGAATACTCTCGTATGGTATGGGTTACCTTTTTCAAGAATAAATCAGAAGCTTTTGAACGTTTTAAAGTTTTTAGAAAAATGGTAGAAAGAGAGTCAGATTTAAAATTGAAATTTCTAAGATCTGATAAAGGTGCTGAATTCACCTCACAAGAATTCATTGACTACTGTGAAAGACATGGCATAAAAAGACCGTATGTTGCTGCTAGGACACCTCAACAGAATGAGGTTATCAAGAGAAAGAACATGACAGTAAAAGAGATGGCAAGGACTATGCTGAATGAAGAAAATCTGTCAAACATGTACTGGAAAGAAGTTGTTCATATAGATATCTACATTTTGAATAGAGTCCAGATCAGAGTGAAATCTAATTTCACTCCATATGAACTGTGGTATGGTAAATCAACCTCAATTAAATATTTTAGAATATTTAGCTGCAAATGTTTTATCAAGAGAGACAATGATAACTTAGGCAGTTTTCAATCTAAGACAGATGAAGGTATCTTTCTAGGATACTCTACTCACAAAAAAGCCTTTAAATGCTTTAACAATAGGCTGAATAAAATTGTTGAATCTGTCAATGTCAAATTTGATGAAAATATGCTTTTAGATGTTGAACCTATGCAGGATGATGAGGAAGAATTTGAACTTGATATAAAATCTGAAGGCTTTGAAACTGCAAAGCCTGAAACAAAATCAGCAAGTCCTAAACTAGCTGAAGCAAAAGCTGAGGAGCTGAAACCAGCTTTGAAAAATGTGTAACCAAAACTCCTTCAAAATCTCTTTCTAGAAACCATCCTAAAGATCTAATTATAGGAGATAATTCTGTAGGAGTTCAAACAAGGAAAAGGACAGTTAACTATAATGAAAAATCTCACATAGCTAAGCTTACTACTTTTTGTTTAATTAATCAGTTTGAGCCAAAAAAAATTGATGAAGCTCTAATTGATGAATGCTGGCTTAATGCAATGCAGGATGAAATTTATCAAATTGAGAAAAATCAAACTTGGGAACTAGTCCCAAGACCAGATGACAAAAATGTAATAGGAGGTAAGTGGATTTTTAGAAACAAACATGATGAAAATGAACATGTTGTTCGCAACAAGGCTAGATATGTCTACAAAGGATATGCTCAGCAAGAACATATTGACTTCGGTGAAACTATTGCACCAGTAGCTAGACTTGAATCAATTAGAATTTTCTTATTCTATTTTCAAAAACTTTACTATATATCAAAAGGATGTTAAAACTGCCTTTCTGAATGGGTAATTTGGATGAAGAAGTTTACATAGAATAGACTAAAGGGTTTACTTGTAAAAACAAACCCAATCATGTCTATAGGCTGAAAAAGGCTCTATATGGCCTAAAACAAGCTCCTAGAGCTTGGTACTCCAGTTTGGACAATCACTTATTTTCAAAAGTTTTCATTAGAGGAGGAGTAGACAACAATATTTATGTTAAAATTGAAGTATGTGATATTCTAGTTGTTGAAATTTATGTTGATGATACTATCTTTGGCTGCAACAATATTGCCTTGAGTAAAAAATTCTCATAGATTATGGAATCTGAGTTTGAAATGTCCATGTTGGGATAATTGTCCTCTTCTTAGGTCTTCAAATCTCTCAACTTGAATCTGGTATCTTTCTCTCTCAAACAAAATATGGAAGAGAAATGTTAAAAAGGTTTCAAATGGATGAATGTCATCTAGTTAGCACTCCAATGGCTACCGGTTGTAAACTTAGCAAGGTTGACTATTCTTCTGCTATCAACCCAGCTGACTATAGGTCAATGATAGGCAACCTATTATATCTAATAGCCTCAAGACCTGACATAATGTAAGTTGTTTGCATGGTTGCTCGATTTCAGTCATCTCCTAAGGAATCTCACATTAATGTTGTTAGAAGGATTCTTAAATATGTTCAAGGCACTATTGATTATGGACTTTGGTATCCTAGAAATAATGATTTTTCATTACTTGCATATACTAATTTTGTCTAGGCTGGTTTTATCTAGATGATAGGAAAAGAACTAGTGGTGCTACTTTCTTCCTTGGTGATCGATTAGTGGCTTTGCACACCAAAAAATTAGATTTTGTTTCACTGTCTACTACTGAAGCATATTATATTGCTGCCACTTCTTGTTGTACTCAGGTAATATGGATGTCACAGACAATATCTGACATGGATAGTGAAATCACTAAACATGTTTCTATTATGTGTGATAATACTAGTGCAATCAATATCTTGAAAAATCCTGTAATGCACTCTCGCACTAAACACATCGCTATTCGGTTTCATTTTCTTTGTGAAAAGGTGCTAGCTAACAAGGTTTATGTGCAATATGTTCCTACACAAGCATAGGTTGCTGAAATTTTTACAAAACCATTGGCTAAAGATTTTTTTGAAAGACTTAGGTCTAGATTTGGAGTTGTCTCTCAATCTCTATTATCTTAAATGGTCTATCTTGGTGATAGGGGGAGTTGGTTAGCTCTTCCTACAACTCATACTTTGTTGCTCAAATGTTACATCTGCAACTTCATGGAATTTCATTATTAATTTTGGTTTATCTTTGTTGACTTCCCTTTATCCTTGTGATAAAAAGGGGGAGAATTATGAGCATTTGGATCCAGTACTCTATTTTTGGCTTGGTGGCTTAGTTTTTTCCATCAAGGACAAAGGGGGAGTTTGTTGAATCTCTCTTGTGATTCTAATGTGTCCTTGATGAAAATATGTGTTACTCTAGAATCTTGGTGGTTACTTACTTAGTTGATCTTCTTTTCTAATTGACATATTTACTTCACTTTTGATACTATATGTGGTGGAACTGGTCTCTTGACTCCATGTGCAGATCTTGGTTAAGGAATTCTAGTTATTGGTTCTTTGTTCCCTTGATCAGGTGACATGTTTCTGGTTTAAAAATTGTGTTTCAGTGATGCACTTAATTATATGACCTTGGCATGAATCAGTTTTCTACAGGTTGATATATTGTGGCTTGATCAGTCTCTTGCATCTTGAAATTGTTAATGGTTTATGAGATGCAGTTTTCTTTTCAAGTTTAAGAAAACCCTATCGAGTTTCCTTATTCAAGTGATAATGGTTTATGGTATGTGGAATGACATTGTGATCTTAGCATGTTTTTCACATTTATTACAGTTCAAGGTTTTGGAAATTATTTGGCATTGTAAATTAAATTTGGCACACTATGGGAGTGAATATTATATTGCATTCAGGTTAATGATAGAAAATTCACAAGGCTTAAAAGCCAACAATAGGTATAAAGGTATTGATTAATGTTTTGTCACATTGGATGTGACTTAGCTTTGATCATTTGGAAATAATCATTTCCTTGGAAATTGGCATTTGATGAGTAATGTGGTCATATCAATTTCTTCAAAGCTTAACTTGGTCGATGATTTCACATTGTCTAAATTTGTCAAAAGCTATAAAGCCTATCGGAATGCAAGAATTTGATATGCCCACAAATTTCAAAGGGAATTATGAGTTTATGAATAATCATGGCTGTCCTCTCAGACTACAAATGATTATAAATATTTGTAAAGGAAATCGTGTGATTGTTCTTTTGGGAGTTTAGGTCATTATTTTGTTTCTTTTGTTCGAAGGGTTTGGAACCCTAGTCTGGCCGCCACCATGGCATCATTCTCTCGGTTGTTTCACTATGCATGTTGTCGGTTTACTAAACTTGGACAATGTATGGGGATTCTTGGAAGACCATGATAATGGTTTATTCACCTATCAGTCTCTTGCCATCAAGTAAGAGCTTGAATGAGGAAGGAGCTCGGGCTGCTCAGTTACTTCACAGGTCTAGTAAATGGTTGCATGACAAAATCTCTTCTAGGTATTCATCTTTTCAAATACTTTGCAGAACCGTTTCTTCTTGTTGGCACAAAATTTTGAAGACATGGGTTGGTTTCTTTTTGATAATGGTAAACGGTGTCTAGTTGTGTGTTTAGAAATGCTGCATGTTGACTTCACATGCTCAAAATTACATTTTACCATATTGGAATTATGTGATGGTGGTTTTTGTCTGAGGGTAATTATTAAATCTTTGAATCTCTTCAGTTTCTTACCTGGGTTCATTTATAATGGTTCTTGGATGCATTATTTTGGGGCTGTTTCAGGTTCACTGCATTGTGAATTCAGTTACTTTAATATATCAGTAGTTCTCAGTTGCCATTGATCATGGTTTATTTAGATCTTATGTTGTTTTGGTTTTAGCACTACTTGAGAGGACAAGTTTTAATTTTCCTTCTAAATTTGCATAATTCTTCGATATGCTTGTCAGAAGAACTTCTCCATATTGATCTTTCCCACATGGACACTAAAACACCTGGCATTGATGGTTGATTTAATTTTGGTAACCAGATAATCATCTTTGTTTTATTCTTTGAAAAAGAAAAATGAGCAACTGTTGTAACCTTCCTTGAATGTAATCATTTATTATGTAAAAAGATGAAAATAAAGAGATTAGGGCTTTATCTTCACTATAAAAACTAAAAAGAAAAAGAGAAGTGCAGATAAAAACATTGGTGAAATAGGGAAATTTTAGTTTGCCGTAAAAAATGGGGAAAACAGTGAGTTAACTGCTTTTGAACAACATCATGAAAAAATGTATGAAATAGAGTGTGAGAGAAAGAAAAGTATATACAGATCACTGAAAAATACAAGTTTTGATGAGAAGTTGTATTGAGAGAGTATTTTTAAAACTTAATGATATTTTCCTCAAGTTTGCTTAAGGCTTGATAATGGGTGGAACTTTGAAGTGTCATAGTTGACATTTGAGAATTCTACACATTGTCTATCAAGAGGCACTTGACATAAATCTAGGAAACAGAGAAATCCTTTGTATCATTTTGTGTACTACTGATAAACAAAAAAGGGGTGGGTGCTCCTTGAGATTGGTGTCTCTAAAAAGAGGGGTTGGTGCTCTTTGAGTTGGTGCTTAGAAATCAGCCATGAGGCATTGTCAAAATGATTATTGAAATGAAATCCTAAAAAAGGCAACAGGTCAAGGAGTGGTCTTTCTACCCCTGGAGGGTTTTCCACTCGACATATCTTGTGTCTATTTGAGTATGTGTTTTTCATTTGATTCAGTGCTTTAATGCTTTAAATTTCTATGGTTCACTATTCTCATTTCAGTTTATGTGATTGCATTAATTACATGAATGATTTTATCATTGATAAATGAGAGCATACATCTGATTTATTTAATTTTTAGTTAAATTTGGTAAAGAAAATCAAACTGATTCACCCCCCCCCCTCTCAATGTCTTTTCACTCCAACAATTAGTATCAGAGCATAGGGTCCTCTGATAGGTCTTTCCAACCTAGGATTGATTCTAGCCTTGGAGTCTATTCAAAATGATTCAAGCTCATGAAGGCATTTCCATGACTACAGCTCTATTATTTGATGGAACTGATTATGTATTATGGAAAATTAGAATGGAGACTTATTTAACTTATATTGACCTCAATGTCTGGAGCATATTATTGTCTAGGTAGACTATACTAGCTACTTTTCCTACTACTTCTGATGAAAAGAAAAGATATGAAACCAATGCAAGAGAAAAACATGCTCTCCTGTGTGCATTGACAAAAGATGTCTTTATTAATGTCATGCACTGCAACTCTACTAGGGAAATTTGTGTTAAAATTGAAAGTATCTATCAAGGGAATAAAAAAATAAAATAGTCTAAATTCCTCACTTTAAAACACCAGTTTGAAGAAATTAAATGAGGGACGATGAAAAAGTAGCTGATTACTTTTTGAGAATTGATGAAATTGTCAATGCCATAAATTGTCTGGGGGATGAAGTTGAGGAATTTGATTTTGTAACTAAGGTCATTAAAACCTTACCAACAAAATTTGGAGCTAAGTTCGCTACTCTAGAAGAGAAGAAACACTTTACCTAGCTTACCCTTGATAGCCTACAAGGCACTCTGACTGCCTATGAAATGAGGATTAGTAAAAAAAATACCTCTGCCAAAGAAAATGCTTTTAATGCTGAAAGAAAAGAAAAGGATGAGCTCACTGAATCAAAATTTTCTGATTCCAAATAATCCCACTTTGTGAGGAAACTTAAAAAGGGTTCTAGAAAGTATAAGGGAAAACTTCCCTTCAAATGCTTTAACTATGGAAAAATAGGCCACTTTTCTGCAAAGTGCCCCTATGGTGACACAAGTAGTGATAACGAAAAATCTGAAAAACTGGCCAAGAAAAAGGCCTACAGACCCAAACATAAATTCAATTTCAAAAAGAAGAAAAGTTTGTTTAGCAAAAATGAAACAGACTCTGAATCTGAAGATTCTTTAGATGAAGCGGATGAAAATCTATTCATGGCTGAAATCATTCAACAAGATGAATCTAACAGCAATATGTTGAAGATGGCAAAGTGGATTTTGAAGGTGAACTGAAATGTTCTCTAAAAGAGCTAAGGAAACTTAAAAAACAAATGCGTGCTTAAGAAAAAAATACTGCTCAAGATATTTCACAAGATCAACTCACAAATCTTGAGATAGTCTCATTAAAAACTCAACTTGAAGAATCCAAGAGAGTTGAAGATTGTCTTCGTATTGGCATAAGCTTTAAAGATCAAGAAATTCAAAAACTGGAACATGAGATTGTAGATCTTAGAAAGACCTTTGAGAAATATGAGAGCACTCTTAAACTGAATGACATGCTCAATAAATAGAAACTGAACTAGGACAAAACTGGTATTGGTTTTGTGAAAGCTAAATGTTCAAATGATAGTGCAAATTATAATGTTTTTGCTGGAAACAAAAGTACTGAATTCAAACATCCTGATTTTGATAAAGATCGTGTTTATCCTTTTAGGAGCAACATAATGGCTTACAATTCCAATCCCTTCTTTTATGGGTATTTTTACTTCTGCCACAAATTTGGTCACAAGGTGAACTCTTGCAAATTTATAAATCCTAGAACTCCTATATTTGGTTCTAGGAAAAATCATGGCTTTGCAAGACAGATTAAAGATGTTTCACATGCAAGTATTTGGGTCATTCTGCCAAGCAATGTAATGCTGATCAGAAGAATAAACAACATAAATCTATAAAGGTCTGGAAACCCAAAGTTGTCAACAACATAGAACAAACTATGTTAGTTCAAACTACCTTCCACTCCAAGAAAAAGGACTTATGGGTCTTGGACAGTGGTTGTTCAAACCACATGACAGGTGACAAAGAAAAATTCACTAATCTAGAATATTATGTAGGTGGATATGTGAAGTTTGGAGACAACTCTGGAATTCAAATCAAAGGTAGAGGTTCTCTTTTTCTGAATGAATAAACTCCTATTTACAATTTTTATTATGTAGAAGGATTAAAACATAACCTTTTGAGTGTCAGTCAAATCTGTGACAGTGGCTATCAAGTCATGTTCACTTCACAGGGGTGTGAAATCAAAAATAAGTTTTGAAAAGCTATTGCTGCTGGAATAAGGACTAAGGGAAATGTCTACAATTTATTTGACACTTTTGGAAATGAAAACAATCAAGGCATGTGCTTAATGAGTCATGTCGAAGAAAGCTAGTTGTGGCACAAGAGACTAGGGCATATTAATTTTGACAATATGGTTAGAATTGGTAAAAATCAGAATGTAAGAGGTCTTCCTATTCTAAGAAAACTTGATAATGTTGTCTGTAAAGAATGTCTCAAAGGAAAGCAAACAAAGGTAAGCTTTAAATCCAGGGAGTATTCCTCTACTAGACCTCTGCAAATTGTTCATACTGAATTATGTGGTCCTACAAGGACTAGATCCATCAATGGTGAGAAATATTTCATGCTATTTGTTGATGAATACTCTCATATGGTATGGGTTACCTTTCTCAAGAATAAATCAGAAGATTTTGAACGTTTTAAAGTTTTTAGAAAAATGGTAGAAAGAGAGTCAGATTTAAAATTGAAATGTCTAAGATCTGACAAAGGTGGTGAATTTACCTCACAATAATTCATTGACTACTGTGAAATACATGGCATAAAAAGACAGTATGCTACTGCTAGGACACCTCAATAGAACAAGGTTGTCAAGAGAAAGAATAGGACAGTAAAAGAGATGGAAAGGACTATGTTGAATGAAGCAAATCTACGAAACATGTACTGGAAAGAAGTTGTTCATACAACTGCCTATATTTTGAATAGAGGCCAGATCATAGTGAAATCTAATTTCACTCCATATGAACTTTGGTATGGTAAATCTGCCTCAATTAAATATTTCAGAATATTTGGCTGCAAATGTTTTATCAAGAGAGACGATGATAACTTAGGTAGTTTTCAATCTAAGAGAGATGAAGGTATCTTTTTAGGATACTCTACTCACAACAAATCCTTTAAATGCTTTAACAATAGGCTGAATAAAATTGTTGAATCTGTCAATGTCAAATTTGATGAAAATCTTATTTTAGATGTTGAACCTATGCAGGATGATGAGGAGGAAGAATTTGAACTTGATATAAATTTTGAAGGCTTTGAAACTGCAAATCCTAAAACAAAGTCAACAAGTCCTAAACTAGCTGAAGCAAAAGCTAAAGATGCTGAAACAAACTCTGAAAAATGTGTAACCAAAACTCCTTCAAAATATCTTGCTAGAAACCATTCTAAAGATCTGATTATAGGAGATAAATATGTACGAGTTCAAACAAGGAAAAGGATAGTTAACTATGATGAAAAAGCTCACATAGCTGAGCTTACTTCTTTTTGTTTAATCACTCAGTTTGAGCCAAAAACAAATGATGAATCTCTAACTGATCAATGTTGGCTTAATGCAATGCAAGATGAAATTTATCAAATTGAGAAAAATTAGACTTGGGAGCTAGTCCCAAGGCTAGATGACAAAAATGTAATAGGAGGTAAGTAGATTTTTAGAAACAAACATGATGAAAATCACCATGTTGTCCGCAACAAGGCTAGATATATTTGCAAAGGATATGCTCAACAAGAAGGTATTGACTTCGGTGAAACCTTTGCACCAGTAGCTAGACTTGAATCAAATAGAATTTTCTTGGCCTATTCTATTTTCAAAAACTTTACTGTATATCAAATGAATGTTAAAACTTCCTTTTTGAATGGGTATTTGGATGAAGAATTTTACATAGAACAACCTGATGGTTTTACTTGTAAAAACAAACCCAATCATGTCTACAGGCTGAAAAAGGCTCTATATGGCCTAAAATAAGCTCCTAGAGCTTGGTACTCTAGATTGGACAATCACTTACTATCAAAAGGTTTCATTAGAGGAGGAGTAGACAACAATATTTATGTTAAAATTGAAGGATCTAATATTCTAGTTGTTAAAATTTATGTTGATGATACTATCTTTGGCTGCAACAATATTGCCTTGAGTCAAAAATTCTCATAGATTATGGAATCTGAGTTTGAAATGTCCATGTTGGGTGAATTTTCCTTCTTCTTAGGTCTTCAAATCTCTCAACATGAATCTAGTATCTTTCTCTCTCAAACAAAATATGCAAGAGAAATGCTAAAAAAGTTTCAAATGGATGAATGTCATCTAGTTATCACTCCAATGGCTACCAATTGTAAACTCAGCAAGGTTGATGATTCTGCTACTGTCAACCCAACTGACTATAGGTCAATGATAGGCAACCTATTATATCTAACAGCCTCAAGACCTGACATAATGTAAGTTGTTTGCATGGTTGCTCGATTTTAGTCATCTCCTAAGGAATCTCACATTAATGTTGTTAGAAGGATTCTTAAATATGTTCAAGGCACTATTGATTATGGACTCTAGTATCCTAGAAACAATGATTTTTCATTAGTGGCATATACCTATTCTAACTTGGCTGGTTGTCTGGATGATAGGAAAAGCACCAGTGGTGCTGCTTTCTTTCTTGGTGATCAATTAGTGGCTTGGCACAACAAAAAAACAAAATATGTTTCACTCTCTACTATTGAAGTAGAATATATTGCTGCCACTTCTTGATGTACTTAGGTAATATGGATATCATAGACATTATCTGACATGGGTATTGAAATCCCTAAACTTGTTTCTATTCTGTGTGATAATACTAGTACAATCAATATCTCAAAAAATCCTGTAATGCACTCTCACACTAAACATATCACTATTAAGTTTCATTTTCTTTGTGAAAAGGTGTTGGCTAATGAGGTTTCTGTGCAATATGTTCCTACACAAGCACAGGTTGCTGACATTTTTACAAAACCGTTGGCTAAATATTTTTTTGAAAGACTTAGGTCTAGATTAGGAGTTGTCTCTCAATCTCTGTTATCTTAAATAGTCTATCTTAGTGATAGGGGGAGCTGGTTAGCTCTTCCTGTAGCTCATACTTTTCTGCTCAAATGTTACACTTGCAGCTTCATGGAATTTCACTGTTAATTCTTGTTTATATTTTTTCACTTCCATTTATCCTTGTGACAAAAGGTAGGAGAATTATGAGCATTTGGATCCAGTACTCTATTTTTGGCTTGGTGGCTTAGTTTTTGCCATCAAGGACAAAGGGGGAGTTTGTTGAATCTCTCTTGTGATGCTAATTTGTCTTTGATGACAATATGTGTTACTCTGGAATCTTGGTGGTTACTTACTCAGTTGATCTACTTTTTTCATTGGCATATTTACTTCACTTTTGATACTATATGTGGTGGCACTGATATCTTGACTCCATGTGCAGATCTCGATTAAGGAATTCTGGTTACTGGTTCTTTGTTCCTTTGATCAGGTGGCATGTTTCTGGTTTAACAATTGTGTTTCAATGATGCACTTAATTATATGACCTTGGCATGAATCAATGTTCTACAAGTTGATATATTGTGGCTTGATCAGTCTCTTGCATCTTGAAATTCTTAATGGTTTATGAGATGCAATTTTCTTTTTAGTTTTAAGAAAACCCTATCGGGTTTCCTTCATTAACTAATAATGGTTTATGGTATGTGGAATGGAATTGTGATCTTAGCATGTATTTAGCCTTTATCACACTTCAAGGCTTTGGAAATTATTTTGCATTGGAAATTAAGTTTTGCACACTATGGGAGTGCATATTATATTGCATTCGGGTTAATGATGGAAAATTCACAAGGCTTAAAATCCGATAGCAAGTATAAAGGTATTGATTAATTTTTTATGTCACATTGGTTGTGACTTAGCTTTTATCATTTGGAAATAATCACGTCCTTGGAAATCGGCATTTGATGAGTAATGTGGTCATATCAATTTCTTCAAAGTTTAACTTGGTTGATGATTTCACACTGTCTAAATTTGTCAAAAGCTATAATGCCTGTCGGCATGCAAGTCTTCGATATGCCCGCAGATTTCAAAGGGAATTATGAGTTTATGAATAATAATGACTGTCCTCTTGGACTCCAAATGATTATCAATATTTGTAAAGGAAATCGTGTGATTGTTCTTTTGGGAGTTTAGGTCATTATTTTGCTTCTTTTGTTCGAAGGGTTTGGAACCCTAGTCTTGCCACCACCATGGAATCATACTCTCGGTCATTTCACTGTGCATGTTACTAGTTTACTAAACTTGGACAGCATATGGGGATTCGAACCCTAGTCTTGCCACCACCATGGAATCATACTCTCGGTCGTTTCACTGTGCATGTTACTAGTTTACTAAACTTGGACAGCATATGGGGATTCTTGGAAGACCATGACAATGGTCGATTCACCTATCAGTCTCCTGCTATCGAGTAAGAGCTCGAATGAGGAAGGAGCTCGGGATGCTCAATTACTTTGCAGGTTTGGTAAATGGTTGCATGACAAAATCTCTTCTAGGTATTCATCTTTTCAAATACTTTGCAAAACCGTTTCTTCTTGTTGGCACAAAATGTTGAAGACATGGGCTTGTTTCTTTTTGATAATGGTAAACGAGGTCTAGTTGTGTGTTTAGAAATGTTGCATGTCAACTTCACATGTGATGCAGGAGCATCCAGTGGTGTAAGGGCAATCCTACATCACCCAAAAATATATTTACTTTCATTTAGATTTTTTTTGTAGATGTTTTTGCATTTCTGGATACCCTTTTCGTCGAAGAAGAATTCCCAACTTTCAGAACTGCTTTTCTGCTTTTTCTGCTCAACTGCTATTTTTAGCAGGTATGAATTTGAAGGCGTGAGGAGACAAAAATTTAAGGGAAGCTTCAGGACATAATAATAAACACTTTGGTGAAAGAATCAGATCAAGAGCATTTTCGGTTCAAAAGTTATTCAAGTTTCAATTTCTGCTTTTTGCCTTATGAAATCTTCGGAGCTAATTTTGAGGTACTTAGAGGCTCCGGATGGGCCTGAAAAATTGGCGGAATACGAAAGTGGTTAGCCTTTAGGCCCCACTTTCCAGCAAGAGATCTTCGCGAGAGCTTTCCGAAAAGGTATTATCATTGAAGATCTGACGGTTAGATCTTGAGTTAGGGCTTCCGAAAGTTGGTGCATAATTTGAATCCCGTTTTTGGCTCCAAACAAAGAAACGGGCTATTTATGGGCGAGTTACTGTTTCTTTTAGGCAGTTTTTGGGGAAAGAAGATCGCATGCTGCGAATAGGGGAATTTCTGTAGTTTCTTTCTGTAATTTGCATGTATTGCAAAACTGGAGGATTTGAGATCCTCTGCATGTAGGAATTTCATACTTTGAAAATAATAAGATTTGTTAGTTTTTCTGTGTGATTTTCTGTGTCTCGGGTTGCACCCTCATCAAGTGGTATCAGAGCGGGTTTTCTTGAGCGTGTGGACAGATCGCCGATCGTGAGGCAGTTCGCACCAGGACTGTGGTTGTGGGTTCAAGATATTCAAGATGCCTCCAAGAGTGGCACGTGGTAGGCGAGGTGGTGCCAGAAATGCTGGTGGAAGAGATCCATTAGCGGCTGAGGGTTTCAGAGCCCTCCAGAGACAAATAAATGCATTACAAAGAGAGTTAAGAAGAGGGGTAAACCCGAGAAGGGGAGAAGAAAGTGAGGATGAAGAAGAGGTGGAAGATTCAGATGTAGAAGAGGAAGAAGAAGCTATTGATCAAGATCAAATGCGGCTGATAAGGGCCATTTCGAAGATCGGAAAAAGACCTAGAGTAGAAGTTCCCAGTTTTTCCGGAAGTCTAGACCCGGAAGAGTTGATTGATTGGATCAATGAGTTGGAAGAGTATTTCGAGTATGAAGAAGTAGAGGACCCAGATCGGGTTAAGTTTGCAAAAACAAAGCTAAAGGGCCACGCCAGTATCTGGTGGAAAGAGGTCCAACTAGAAAGAAATAAGAGAGAAAAGGGAAAGATCACCAGATGGGATCGCATGGTGGAGAAACTGAAGAAGCAGTTCATGCCAATGGACTATGAGTTAGATCTATTGAAGAAATTGCAAGGGTTGAAGCAAGGAAGTAGATCTGTGAAAGAATACACAGAAGATTTTCACAAGATGATCATCAGAACGGGACATGCAGAGGCCAACAAGGAGAAGGTAGCCCGTTATCTTAATGGGTTACGGCCGAGCATTCAAGAGGAGTTAAGCCTGGTCAGAATGGCCACCATTGAGGATGCTTACCAATTTTCGCTGAGAGTTGAAGAGAAGCTGAACAAGAGATTTGACAGCAAGCAAAAAGGACGAGGAGGTCAAAGCGGAAGGGGTAGCGGAAGATCTTTTGGAAGCCGAAATGAGGATGAGAAGAAAAATGAAGATGTGGGTACCAGTCGAAGCCAGAGGAATGATAACTTCTACCGCCCACGTGATCAGAATGGTGGTGATCAAAGAGGTAGAGGACGAGGAAGATTTAGGCAAGGACCTGGAAGAGGTGGTTTCAGAGGAACTTGTTTCCGATGTGGTGAAGAAGGGCATCGAGCCTATGAATGTCCACAATACCAAGGAAGGACAGACAAAAGGCCAGAAGGTCGTGCAAGAGTTGGGCATGTAGATGAGGAGGCTCAATCTGAGCATTCAGATGATGCTGAAAGGGGAGAAGCCCTAGTGGTTAGAAGAGCCTTGGTGACTGAAGAGAAGGAGCCAGAACAGAGGAAGAATTTGTTTCGCACAAGGTGCAAGTGTGAAGACAAATGTTGTGATGTCATTATTGATGGTGGGAGCACTGATAATCTAGTGTCAGAAGAAATGGTTACAAAGTTGAAGCTGAAGAGGGAAAGGCATCCACATCCATATCAGATTGCCTGGTTGCAGAAAGACCACAAAGTTCTAGTCAATGAGCAGTGCCTGGTGAAGTTCAAGATCGGAAGCTATCGTGATGAGGTACTCTGTGATATCATCCCCATGGATGCATGTCACATGTTGTTGGGAAGGCCGTGGCAGTTTGACAGGCGAGCTGTACATGATGGCCATGCAAACACTTATTCCCTGATGAAGGGTGGAGTCCGCCATAAGTTGAAACCCCTGAAGAAGGCCGAAGAAAAGGTATGCAGTAGTGCTAGAATTTGTTATGTCGATGGAAGGAAATTTTTAGAAGGCATAAAACATGAGCGTGTGTGTTATGCATTGATTCCTAAAATGGATAAGGAGGGTAGTGAGAAGGTTCCAGTAGAAGTTTCTGGGTTATTGAATGAGTTTCAGGATATTGTTTCTGATAATGTACCTGAGGGTTTACCACCAATGAGGAAGATCAGTCATCAGATTGACTTGATCCCAGGAGCCAGTTTGCCGAATAAGGCAGCTCATAGAATGACTCCTGCAGAAAATGAGGAGTTAAACAGACAAGTTGAGGAGTTGTTGAGAAAGGGTTTGATTCGAGAGAGTTTGAGTCCATGTGCAGTACCTGCAGTACTAGCACCAAAGAAGGATGGGGAGTGGAGGATGTGTACAGACTCTCGGGCCATAAACAAGATAACAATCAAGTATAGATTTCCCCTGCCAAGGATGGATGACCTGATGGACTGTTTGAGTGGAGCTCAGTACTTCACAAAGATTGATCTGAAGAGTGGATATCACCAGATTCGGATTCGAGAGGGAGATGAATGGAAGACCGCCTTCAAGACCAAAGAGGGCCTGTACGAGTGGTTAGTCATGCCTTTTGGGCTAACCAATGCACCGAGCACATTCATGCGGCTCATGAACGAGGTACTGAAAGAGTTCCTAGGAAGCTTTGTGATTGTGTATTTAGATGATATTTTGATATTCAGTAAGTCACTGGATGAGCATATAATGCATATTGGTAGAGTCTTTGAGAAGTTAAGAGAAGAGAAATTGCTGATTAATCTGAAGAAGTGTAGTTTTGTGAAGAAGGAGTTAGTGTACTTGGGGTTTGTTGTCTCGACAGAAGGTCTCAAGATGGACCCAGAGAAGGTGAAGGCTATTCTGGAATGGCCTACCCCAAGAACTACTACTGAGGTGAGGTCTTTCCATGGTTTGGCCAGTTTTTACAGAAAGTTTATTAGAAACTTCAGTAGTATTTGTGCACCCCTAACTGAAACAATGAGAGGGGATAGAAAAGAGTTCAAGTGGAGCACTGGAGCAGCAAGGAGTTTTGATCTATTGAAGCAGAAGGTGACAGAACAACCTGTTTTGGCTCTCCCGGATTTCAATAAGGTGTTTCAAGTGGATTGTGATGCCAGTGGTTGTGCCATTGGAGCAGTGTTAAGCCAGGAAGGTAAGCCCATTGCCTATTTCAGTGAAAAGTTAAATGATGCAAAGAGAAAGTACTCTGTATATGACCAAGAATTTTATGCAATAGTTCAAGCATTAAAGAAATGGAGGCATTATTTGTTGCCGAAGGAATTTGTTATGTATACTGATCATCAAGCATTGCAGTACCTGAGTAGTCAGGGAAAATTAAATCAGAGGCATATGAAATGGGTAGAATTTTTGCAGAGTTATACATTTGTTTTAAAGCATAGGAGTGGGAAGTCAAATAGGGTTGCAGATGCCTTAAGTAGGAGGCATACATTGTTGATAGAAATGCAGATTGAGGTGGTTGGGTTCAATGAACTCAAGACATTGTACCCGAATGATCCTGATTTTGCAGAGGCTTGGAAAGCTTGCAAGGAACCTGTTACAGTTGACAGGACAAAGTGGTTGGATTTCCTAATTCAAGAAGGCATGTTGTTTAAGGGAAGTCAATTATGTATTCCGAGGAGTTCCATGAGGGAGAATCTGATAAAGGAGAAGCACAGTGGAGGAATGGCAGGACATTTTGGTCGGGATAAGACCATTTCCATTATCAGTGAGCATTATTATTGGCCTCAGTTATCACAAGATGTGAAGAAGTTTGTGCAGAGTTGTAGGGTATGTCAAATGGCTAAAGGAGTGAGTCAGAATACAGGGTTGTATCAGCCCTTACCTGTACCAGAGAGGTCGTGGGAGGATATAAGTATGGACTTTGTTCTTGGTTTTCCAAGGACACAGAGAGGGAATGATTCAGTATTTGTGGTGGTTGATAGGTTTTTGAAGATGGCACATTTCATCCCATGCCAGAAGACCCATGATGCAGTCCACATTGCTGACTTGTTCTTCAAAGAGGTGGTGAGGCTACATGGTTTGCCAAAGAGTATAGTCTCAGATCGTGACACAAAATTTATTGGATACTTTTGGAGGACCTTGTGGAAGAAGTTGAAAACAAAGTTGAAGTTTAGTTCTACACACCATCCCCAGACTGATGGGCAGATTGAAGTTGTGAACAGGAGTTTGGGTAACCTACTGAGATGCTTGGTAGGAGATAAACCAAAGGGATGGGATTTGATCTTACCCCAGGCAGAATTCGCTTACAACAATTCTGTCAATAGAAGCACTGGTAGATCACCGTTCCAGATTGTGTATGGAAGTAGTCCTAGGACTGCTCCAGAATTGAGGAAGATGGACCAAGAGAAGAAGACAATGGCTGAAGCTGAAGACTTTGCAGAACACATCAAGAATATGCATGAGAAGGTAAAAGAACGCATTAACAAGATGAATATGCAGTATAAGGCTAAGGAAGATCAAAAGAGGAGGTATAAGGAGTTTCAGATTGGTGATGAAGTGATGGTCCACTTGAGGAAAGAAAGGTTTCCAGTAGGAACCTATAACAAATTGAAGATGAAGAAGTTCGGTCCCTGTAAAATTTTGAAGAGGCATGATTCAGGGAACGTATATGAGGTAGAGTTGCCAGATGGATTCAACATTTCCCCTATGTTCAACATTGCAGATTTGATAGAATATCATGAGGGTGGCGCAGAGGAAGTACCAGCAATGGAACAGTGCGGTATTCCAGCACCTACTTCAAAAAAGGAGGAGATTGAAGAAATCTTGGATAGCCGTGTAGGAAGGAGTACCAAAAATAGGCAATATGAAGAATATCTGGTGAAGTGGAAAGGAAGGCCTGTGGAAGATTCATCCTGGTTGTCCAAGGCAGAGGTTGACCGTTTGGGTTTTCCTCAACCATCTGAGAAGTGACGGAGTCACTTTTCAAATTACCCTGGGTGTCTAATGCAGGAGCATCCAGTGGTGTAAGGGCAATCCTACATCACCCAAAAATATATTTACTTTCATTTAGATTTTTTTGTAGATGTTTTTGCATTTTTGGATACCCTTTTCGTCGAAGAAGAATTCCCAACTTTGAGAACTGCTTTTCTGCTTTTTCTGCTCGACTGCTATTTTTAGGAGGTATGAATTTGAAGGCGTGAGGAGACAAAAATTTAAGGGAAGCTTCAGGACATAATAATAAACACTTTGGTGAAAGAATCAGATCAAGAGCATTTCCAGTTCAAAAGTTATTCAAGTTTCAATTTCTACTTTTTGCCTTATGAAATCTTCGGAGCTAATTTTGA
>CM021109.1:328970774-329085544 GCA_007115665.2 Sequoiadendron giganteum | reverse complement strand
GAACTTTGAAGTGTCATAGTTGACATTTGAGAATTCTACACATTGTCTATCAAGAGGCACTTGACATAAATCTAGGAAACAGAGAAATCCTTTGTATCATTTTGTGTACTACTGATAAACAAAAAAGGGGTGGGTGCTCCTTGAGATTGGTGTCTCTAAAAAGAGGGGTTGGTGCTCTTTGAGTTGGTGCTTAGAAATCAGCCATGAGGCATTGTCAAAATGATTATTGAAATGAAATCCTAAAAAAGGCAACAGGTCAAGGAGTGGTCTTTCTACCCCTGGAGGGTTTTCCACTCGACATATCTTGTGTCTATTTGAGTATGTGTTTTTCATTTGATTCAGTGCTTTAATGCTTTAAATTTCTATGGTTCACTATTCTCATTTCAGTTTATGTGATTGCATTAATTACATGAATGATTTTATCATTGATAAATGAGAGCATACATCTGATTTATTTAATTTTTAGTTAAATTTGGTAAAGAAAATCAAACTGATTCACCCCCCCCCCTCTCAATGTCTTTTCACTCCAACAATTAGTATCAGAGCATAGGGTCCTCTGATAGGTCTTTCCAACCTAGGATTGATTCTAGCCTTGGAGTCTATTCAAAATGATTCAAGCTCATGAAGGCATTTCCATGACTACAGCTCTATTATTTGATGGAACTGATTATGTATTATGGAAAATTAGAATGGAGACTTATTTAACTTATATTGACCTCAATGTCTGGAGCATATTATTGTCTAGGTAGACTATACTAGCTACTTTTCCTACTACTTCTGATGAAAAGAAAAGATATGAAACCAATGCAAGAGAAAAACATGCTCTCCTGTGTGCATTGACAAAAGATGTCTTTATTAATGTCATGCACTGCAACTCTACTAGGGAAATTTGTGTTAAAATTGAAAGTATCTATCAAGGGAATAAAAAAATAAAATAGTCTAAATTCCTCACTTTAAAACACCAGTTTGAAGAAATTAAATGAGGGACGATGAAAAAGTAGCTGATTACTTTTTGAGAATTGATGAAATTGTCAATGCCATAAATTGTCTGGGGGATGAAGTTGAGGAATTTGATTTTGTAACTAAGGTCATTAAAACCTTACCAACAAAATTTGGAGCTAAGTTCGCTACTCTAGAAGAGAAGAAACACTTTACCTAGCTTACCCTTGATAGCCTACAAGGCACTCTGACTGCCTATGAAATGAGGATTAGTAAAAAAAATACCTCTGCCAAAGAAAATGCTTTTAATGCTGAAAGAAAAGAAAAGGATGAGCTCACTGAATCAAAATTTTCTGATTCCAAATAATCCCACTTTGTGAGGAAACTTAAAAAGGGTTCTAGAAAGTATAAGGGAAAACTTCCCTTCAAATGCTTTAACTATGGAAAAATAGGCCACTTTTCTGCAAAGTGCCCCTATGGTGACACAAGTAGTGATAACGAAAAATCTGAAAAACTGGCCAAGAAAAAGGCCTACAGACCCAAACATAAATTCAATTTCAAAAAGAAGAAAAGTTTGTTTAGCAAAAATGAAACAGACTCTGAATCTGAAGATTCTTTAGATGAAGCGGATGAAAATCTATTCATGGCTGAAATCATTCAACAAGATGAATCTAACAGCAATATGTTGAAGATGGCAAAGTGGATTTTGAAGGTGAACTGAAATGTTCTCTAAAAGAGCTAAGGAAACTTAAAAAACAAATGCGTGCTTAAGAAAAAAATACTGCTCAAGATATTTCACAAGATCAACTCACAAATCTTGAGATAGTCTCATTAAAAACTCAACTTGAAGAATCCAAGAGAGTTGAAGATTGTCTTCGTATTGGCATAAGCTTTAAAGATCAAGAAATTCAAAAACTGGAACATGAGATTGTAGATCTTAGAAAGACCTTTGAGAAATATGAGAGCACTCTTAAACTGAATGACATGCTCAATAAATAGAAACTGAACTAGGACAAAACTGGTATTGGTTTTGTGAAAGCTAAATGTTCAAATGATAGTGCAAATTATAATGTTTTTGCTGGAAACAAAAGTACTGAATTCAAACATCCTGATTTTGATAAAGATCGTGTTTATCCTTTTAGGAGCAACATAATGGCTTACAATTCCAATCCCTTCTTTTATGGGTATTTTTACTTCTGCCACAAATTTGGTCACAAGGTGAACTCTTGCAAATTTATAAATCCTAGAACTCCTATATTTGGTTCTAGGAAAAATCATGGCTTTGCAAGACAGATTAAAGATGTTTCACATGCAAGTATTTGGGTCATTCTGCCAAGCAATGTAATGCTGATCAGAAGAATAAACAACATAAATCTATAAAGGTCTGGAAACCCAAAGTTGTCAACAACATAGAACAAACTATGTTAGTTCAAACTACCTTCCACTCCAAGAAAAAGGACTTATGGGTCTTGGACAGTGGTTGTTCAAACCACATGACAGGTGACAAAGAAAAATTCACTAATCTAGAATATTATGTAGGTGGATATGTGAAGTTTGGAGACAACTCTGGAATTCAAATCAAAGGTAGAGGTTCTCTTTTTCTGAATGAATAAACTCCTATTTACAATTTTTATTATGTAGAAGGATTAAAACATAACCTTTTGAGTGTCAGTCAAATCTGTGACAGTGGCTATCAAGTCATGTTCACTTCACAGGGGTGTGAAATCAAAAATAAGTTTTGAAAAGCTATTGCTGCTGGAATAAGGACTAAGGGAAATGTCTACAATTTATTTGACACTTTTGGAAATGAAAACAATCAAGGCATGTGCTTAATGAGTCATGTCGAAGAAAGCTAGTTGTGGCACAAGAGACTAGGGCATATTAATTTTGACAATATGGTTAGAATTGGTAAAAATCAGAATGTAAGAGGTCTTCCTATTCTAAGAAAACTTGATAATGTTGTCTGTAAAGAATGTCTCAAAGGAAAGCAAACAAAGGTAAGCTTTAAATCCAGGGAGTATTCCTCTACTAGACCTCTGCAAATTGTTCATACTGAATTATGTGGTCCTACAAGGACTAGATCCATCAATGGTGAGAAATATTTCATGCTATTTGTTGATGAATACTCTCATATGGTATGGGTTACCTTTCTCAAGAATAAATCAGAAGATTTTGAACGTTTTAAAGTTTTTAGAAAAATGGTAGAAAGAGAGTCAGATTTAAAATTGAAATGTCTAAGATCTGACAAAGGTGGTGAATTTACCTCACAATAATTCATTGACTACTGTGAAATACATGGCATAAAAAGACAGTATGCTACTGCTAGGACACCTCAATAGAACAAGGTTGTCAAGAGAAAGAATAGGACAGTAAAAGAGATGGAAAGGACTATGTTGAATGAAGCAAATCTACGAAACATGTACTGGAAAGAAGTTGTTCATACAACTGCCTATATTTTGAATAGAGGCCAGATCATAGTGAAATCTAATTTCACTCCATATGAACTTTGGTATGGTAAATCTGCCTCAATTAAATATTTCAGAATATTTGGCTGCAAATGTTTTATCAAGAGAGACGATGATAACTTAGGTAGTTTTCAATCTAAGAGAGATGAAGGTATCTTTTTAGGATACTCTACTCACAACAAATCCTTTAAATGCTTTAACAATAGGCTGAATAAAATTGTTGAATCTGTCAATGTCAAATTTGATGAAAATCTTATTTTAGATGTTGAACCTATGCAGGATGATGAGGAGGAAGAATTTGAACTTGATATAAATTTTGAAGGCTTTGAAACTGCAAATCCTAAAACAAAGTCAACAAGTCCTAAACTAGCTGAAGCAAAAGCTAAAGATGCTGAAACAAACTCTGAAAAATGTGTAACCAAAACTCCTTCAAAATATCTTGCTAGAAACCATTCTAAAGATCTGATTATAGGAGATAAATATGTACGAGTTCAAACAAGGAAAAGGATAGTTAACTATGATGAAAAAGCTCACATAGCTGAGCTTACTTCTTTTTGTTTAATCACTCAGTTTGAGCCAAAAACAAATGATGAATCTCTAACTGATCAATGTTGGCTTAATGCAATGCAAGATGAAATTTATCAAATTGAGAAAAATTAGACTTGGGAGCTAGTCCCAAGGCTAGATGACAAAAATGTAATAGGAGGTAAGTAGATTTTTAGAAACAAACATGATGAAAATCACCATGTTGTCCGCAACAAGGCTAGATATATTTGCAAAGGATATGCTCAACAAGAAGGTATTGACTTCGGTGAAACCTTTGCACCAGTAGCTAGACTTGAATCAAATAGAATTTTCTTGGCCTATTCTATTTTCAAAAACTTTACTGTATATCAAATGAATGTTAAAACTTCCTTTTTGAATGGGTATTTGGATGAAGAATTTTACATAGAACAACCTGATGGTTTTACTTGTAAAAACAAACCCAATCATGTCTACAGGCTGAAAAAGGCTCTATATGGCCTAAAATAAGCTCCTAGAGCTTGGTACTCTAGATTGGACAATCACTTACTATCAAAAGGTTTCATTAGAGGAGGAGTAGACAACAATATTTATGTTAAAATTGAAGGATCTAATATTCTAGTTGTTAAAATTTATGTTGATGATACTATCTTTGGCTGCAACAATATTGCCTTGAGTCAAAAATTCTCATAGATTATGGAATCTGAGTTTGAAATGTCCATGTTGGGTGAATTTTCCTTCTTCTTAGGTCTTCAAATCTCTCAACATGAATCTAGTATCTTTCTCTCTCAAACAAAATATGCAAGAGAAATGCTAAAAAAGTTTCAAATGGATGAATGTCATCTAGTTATCACTCCAATGGCTACCAATTGTAAACTCAGCAAGGTTGATGATTCTGCTACTGTCAACCCAACTGACTATAGGTCAATGATAGGCAACCTATTATATCTAACAGCCTCAAGACCTGACATAATGTAAGTTGTTTGCATGGTTGCTCGATTTTAGTCATCTCCTAAGGAATCTCACATTAATGTTGTTAGAAGGATTCTTAAATATGTTCAAGGCACTATTGATTATGGACTCTAGTATCCTAGAAACAATGATTTTTCATTAGTGGCATATACCTATTCTAACTTGGCTGGTTGTCTGGATGATAGGAAAAGCACCAGTGGTGCTGCTTTCTTTCTTGGTGATCAATTAGTGGCTTGGCACAACAAAAAAACAAAATATGTTTCACTCTCTACTATTGAAGTAGAATATATTGCTGCCACTTCTTGATGTACTTAGGTAATATGGATATCATAGACATTATCTGACATGGGTATTGAAATCCCTAAACTTGTTTCTATTCTGTGTGATAATACTAGTACAATCAATATCTCAAAAAATCCTGTAATGCACTCTCACACTAAACATATCACTATTAAGTTTCATTTTCTTTGTGAAAAGGTGTTGGCTAATGAGGTTTCTGTGCAATATGTTCCTACACAAGCACAGGTTGCTGACATTTTTACAAAACCGTTGGCTAAATATTTTTTTGAAAGACTTAGGTCTAGATTAGGAGTTGTCTCTCAATCTCTGTTATCTTAAATAGTCTATCTTAGTGATAGGGGGAGCTGGTTAGCTCTTCCTGTAGCTCATACTTTTCTGCTCAAATGTTACACTTGCAGCTTCATGGAATTTCACTGTTAATTCTTGTTTATATTTTTTCACTTCCATTTATCCTTGTGACAAAAGGTAGGAGAATTATGAGCATTTGGATCCAGTACTCTATTTTTGGCTTGGTGGCTTAGTTTTTGCCATCAAGGACAAAGGGGGAGTTTGTTGAATCTCTCTTGTGATGCTAATTTGTCTTTGATGACAATATGTGTTACTCTGGAATCTTGGTGGTTACTTACTCAGTTGATCTACTTTTTTCATTGGCATATTTACTTCACTTTTGATACTATATGTGGTGGCACTGATATCTTGACTCCATGTGCAGATCTCGATTAAGGAATTCTGGTTACTGGTTCTTTGTTCCTTTGATCAGGTGGCATGTTTCTGGTTTAACAATTGTGTTTCAATGATGCACTTAATTATATGACCTTGGCATGAATCAATGTTCTACAAGTTGATATATTGTGGCTTGATCAGTCTCTTGCATCTTGAAATTCTTAATGGTTTATGAGATGCAATTTTCTTTTTAGTTTTAAGAAAACCCTATCGGGTTTCCTTCATTAACTAATAATGGTTTATGGTATGTGGAATGGAATTGTGATCTTAGCATGTATTTAGCCTTTATCACACTTCAAGGCTTTGGAAATTATTTTGCATTGGAAATTAAGTTTTGCACACTATGGGAGTGCATATTATATTGCATTCGGGTTAATGATGGAAAATTCACAAGGCTTAAAATCCGATAGCAAGTATAAAGGTATTGATTAATTTTTTATGTCACATTGGTTGTGACTTAGCTTTTATCATTTGGAAATAATCACGTCCTTGGAAATCGGCATTTGATGAGTAATGTGGTCATATCAATTTCTTCAAAGTTTAACTTGGTTGATGATTTCACACTGTCTAAATTTGTCAAAAGCTATAATGCCTGTCGGCATGCAAGTCTTCGATATGCCCGCAGATTTCAAAGGGAATTATGAGTTTATGAATAATAATGACTGTCCTCTTGGACTCCAAATGATTATCAATATTTGTAAAGGAAATCGTGTGATTGTTCTTTTGGGAGTTTAGGTCATTATTTTGCTTCTTTTGTTCGAAGGGTTTGGAACCCTAGTCTTGCCACCACCATGGAATCATACTCTCGGTCATTTCACTGTGCATGTTACTAGTTTACTAAACTTGGACAGCATATGGGGATTCGAACCCTAGTCTTGCCACCACCATGGAATCATACTCTCGGTCGTTTCACTGTGCATGTTACTAGTTTACTAAACTTGGACAGCATATGGGGATTCTTGGAAGACCATGACAATGGTCGATTCACCTATCAGTCTCCTGCTATCGAGTAAGAGCTCGAATGAGGAAGGAGCTCGGGATGCTCAATTACTTTGCAGGTTTGGTAAATGGTTGCATGACAAAATCTCTTCTAGGTATTCATCTTTTCAAATACTTTGCAAAACCGTTTCTTCTTGTTGGCACAAAATGTTGAAGACATGGGCTTGTTTCTTTTTGATAATGGTAAACGAGGTCTAGTTGTGTGTTTAGAAATGTTGCATGTCAACTTCACATGTGATGCAGGAGCATCCAGTGGTGTAAGGGCAATCCTACATCACCCAAAAATATATTTACTTTCATTTAGATTTTTTTTGTAGATGTTTTTGCATTTCTGGATACCCTTTTCGTCGAAGAAGAATTCCCAACTTTCAGAACTGCTTTTCTGCTTTTTCTGCTCAACTGCTATTTTTAGCAGGTATGAATTTGAAGGCGTGAGGAGACAAAAATTTAAGGGAAGCTTCAGGACATAATAATAAACACTTTGGTGAAAGAATCAGATCAAGAGCATTTCCGGTTCAAAAGTTATTCAAGTTTCAATTTCTGCTTTTTGCCTTATGAAATCTTCGGAGCTAATTTTGAGGTACTTAGAGGCTCCGGATGGGCCTGAAAAATTGGCGGAATACGAAAGTGGTTAGCCTTTAGGCCCCACTTTCCGGCAAGAGATCTTCGCGAGAGCTTTCCGAAAAGGTATTATCATTGAAGATCTGACGGTTAGATCTTGAGTTAGGGCTTCCGAAAGTTGGTGCATAATTTGAATCCCGTTTTTGGCTCCAAACAAAGAAACGGGCTATTTATGGGCGAGTTACTGTTTCTTTTAAGCAGTTTTTGGGGAAAGAAGATCGCATGCTGCGAATAGGGGAATTTATGTAGTTTATTTCTGTAATTTGCATGTATTGCAAAAACTGGAGGATTTGAGATCCTCTGCATGTAGGAATTTCATACTTTGAAAATAATAAGATTTGCTAGTTTTTCTGTGTGATTTTCTGTGTCTCGGGTTGCACCCTCATCAACATGCTTAGAATTACATTTTACCATATCAAAATTATGTGATGGTGATTTTTGTTTATGGGTGATTATGAAATCTTTGAATCTCTTTAGTTTCTTACCCGGGTTCATTTATAACAGTTCTTGGATGTATTATTTTGGGGTTGTTTTAGTTTCACTACATTGTGAATTCAGTTACTTTAATATAGCAGTAGTTTTCAGTTGCCATTGATCATGGTTTATTTAGATCTTATGCTGTTTTGGTTTTAGCACTGCTTGTGCAGGCTGCTTAAGATGACAGGTTTCAGTCTGCCTTCTAAATTTGCACAATGCTTGGGTATGCCTATCAGAAGAACTTATTCATATTGATCTTTCCCACATGGACACTGAAACACCTGGCATTGATGGTCAATTGAAGTTTGGTAACTTGATAATCATCTTTGTTTTATTCTTTAAAAAATAAAAATGAGCAACTGTTGTAACCTTCCTTGAATGTAATGATGCATTCTCTAAAAAGATGAAAATAGAGATATTAGGGCTTTATCTTCACTGTAAAAACTAAAAGGAAAAAGAGAAGTGGAGTTAAAAACATTGGTGAAATAGGGCAATTTTAGTTTGCTATAAAAAATGGTGAAAACTGTGAGTTAACTGCTTTTGAACAACATCATGAAAAAATGTATGAAATAGAGTGTGAGAAAAAGAAAAGTATACACAGATCACTTAAAAATACATTTTTTGATGAGAAGCTATATTGAGAGAGTATTTGTAAAACTTAATGAGAGTTTCCTCAAGCTATCTTAAGGCTTGATAATGGGTGGAACTCTGAAGTGTTATAGTTGACATTTGAGAATTCTACACATTGTCTGTCAAGAGGCATTTGACAGAAATATGGGAAATAGAGAGATCCTCTATATCATTGTATGTACTACTGATAAATAGAAAAGGGGTGGGTGCTCCTTGAGATTGGTGTCTCTAAAAAGAGGGGATGGTGCTCCTTGAGTTGGTGCTCAGAAATCAGCCATGAGGCATTGTCAAAATGATTATTGAAATGAAAGCCTAAAAAAGGCAACAGGTTAAGGAGTGGTTTTTCTACCCTAGGATGGTTTTCCACTCGACATATCTTGTGTCTATTTGAGTATGTGTGGTTCATTTGATTCAATGCTTTAATGTTTTAAATTGCTATGTTTCACTATTCTCATTTTAGTTTATGTGATTGCATTCAATACATGAATGAGTTTATCATTTATAAATAAGAGCATACATTTGGTTTATTTCAGTTTTAGTTATATTTGGTAAAGTTAATAACACTGATTCATCCCTCCCCCCCTTCCCCCCCCCTCTCAGTGTCTTTTCACTCCAACAATAAGACCACATTTGTTTGAGGAATTTTTCTAAATAATTAACATGCCACATGCATCTCTACTAGAGTATTTTAGATTACAAAATATCCATTATATCACTCTTTTGATGAAGACCATACCCAATTCCAAACTAACCATACTAGTATAAGCTGAATTGATAATCATAATGGTTATGGCATTTGGATTTACACATGCCAATCACATTCTCTTAAATTCTCCAAGCCTCTTCAACGTGTCTAATTTATTTATGTTCTACATGTCTTTAATAATTATCTATAATCATGAGTTTAGAGGATGCTAAGAAGGATTATATTTTTTAGTGCTACACCTTGTGTGTACTCCACACTTTGCACGAGTGTCTACTAGGGCCATTGAGATTACTTTGTTTCAAGGCTCCCCTATTGGTGCAAGCTGGGAGATTGTTAGCTTTGCACTCACCAATTGCATTTGCTTGAATTTTTCTATAACTTGCAATAGTTTGTGTTGGAATATTTAATCTTTTGTCAGCATATCCTCATGTGCCTCCCCAACATAAGCTTGTAGCTTGTTACGTGCTAGCATTTAATATAGTTAGGTAAAATTGAATATGCAAAATAAGACAAAAGGAAAGAATGTTACGGTTGGAATGTAGAGTAGTTTTAATTTTTGTACTAGAGGAAAACCTTACAACAACAGAAGGAATGTTCAACACAAAACAAGGAGACAATAGACACTATTAGGGAATGTTCTATAGAGGCAACAACTAGTTACAATAGTGTAGCAATTTCAGCACTGCAATAAGCAACATTATAGGTGTGAGTGTAGCACCATTATATTGGATAGTAGTCCAAATTGTTTAAGTTTTATTTTGTTGTGTAAAGCATGTGTTCTGTGTTTTTGTAATTTTGGAAGAAAGGGAATATATGAAAATGAATGCATGAATATTAAATTTTTGTGTGTCATATTTTGTTGTCTTTGCACTTTATGTCTTCATTCTATCACAACACAACATCTATGTTTTTGTATTGTTGCACCCCTGCCTACCAACAAGTGGTATAAGAGCCTTGTTTTTCTGGGCAGTTTGTTTTTGTGGGTGTCTTTAGAAAAGTCCTAGGTTATCTAGGCATTATTCTATTTTCTCAAATCTGAAAAAAATGGCAAGTGGTGAGAGCAAAGGTTGGCAACAACCACCAAACTTTGATGGTCATAATTATAATATATGGGCTAAGAAGATGAAGACTATATTGGTTGATAATGACCTATGTGAGTTGGTGACTAATGGGTTCAATGATATCACATACCCAAAAACCTATGTAGCCCTTTCAAATCCTCAAAAGAACTAGTTGAAAGAAGTAAGGATGAAAGATGAAAAATCCCTCAGTTTGATTGAGACAACCTTGAGTGAGGCTATTTTCCCATGCATTGTAGTAGCAAAATACTCAAAACAAGCTTGGGAAATTTGCAAAATAGCTATAAGGGGATAGATAAAGTGAGATTGGTTAAGTTGTAGCTCTTAAGGAGATATTTTGAGACCTTACAAATGAAGGATGGTGAGTCAATTTCAGACTTCCACACCAAAGTGTCTACCTTGATAAATCAACTAAGAATAAATGGAGAAACAATGGAAGAATAAAGGATTATTGAGAAAATCTTAAGAATTTTTCCTACTAGGTTTGATCCTATAGTCATTGACATTGAAGAGATAAAGGATTTGTCTAAGATGACTATAGATGAGTTGATGGGTTCACTACAAACCCATGAGCAACAATTGAACAGATCTTCTCCTTCCCTAGAGAAAGCTTTCAAAGCTCAGAGCAATGGAAGAGGTCAGGGAAGAGGAAGAAACAACGAGGTCAAAGAGGTAGAGGAAGAAGTAATTTTGGAAGAGGAGACTCAAACAACGAAGAGGATCCAAGAAGCTCATTATCAGCATCCCAAAACCAGAAGAAGAAGAACAGTTCAAATCGAAGGTATGAAAAAACCAATGTCCAACTTTATTATTGTCACAACTATGGACATTATTCTAGTGAGTGTAGAAAAAAGCAACGTGACCATGGAGGCCAAAATGATAATGTGGCAAATGAGAACAAGGCTGAAAATGAGAAATAGTTAAATATGTTTATATTTTGCAACCTTGTTAAGTGTAGAAGTGGTGAAGTATGGTATTTAGACAGTGGATGCAACGACCACATGAGTGGTAACAATTTTTTTTTCCCTCCATAGACAACAACATAAAACTTGAATTCAAAATGGGAAATGATGAGAAGGTTCCCGTCATTGGAAAAGGTGTTGTCATTATTCAAACCAAGAATGGTGAGAAGCAGAAAATCCAAGATGTCTATTATGCTCCTGACATAAAACATAACCTACTGAGCATTGGACAGATGGTCCACAATAGTTATAGAATCTTGATGGAGAATGGAGAATGCAAAATATTTGACAAAGGAGGTAGCAAGAAACAAACATAGCAAAAGGACAAGAACATCAAGAAGACAACTCAATCATACATTGTGACAATGTTTCCTCAATAGCTCTGACAAAGAATCTAGTCTTCCATGGACGCAACAAACACATTGAGATCTGATACCATTTCATAAGGGAGTTGGTGGAACAAGGTGAGATTGAATTATAGTATTGCAAATCTGAAGAATAGTTTGCTAATATCTTCACCAAGGCATTGCCAAAAGACAACTTTGAATGCCAAAGACATAGGCTTGGCATTACAGACAACTTTGAAGATCAACTTCAAAAGGAAACTACAAAATGAAAACTAACTTCAGATTAAGGGGGAGTGTTGAAATATTTAATCTTTTGTCAGCATATCCTCACCTGCCTCCCCAACGTAAACTTGCAGCTTGTTACCTGCTAGCATTTAATATGGCTAGGTAAATTTCAAATTCAAATTTTGAATATGCAAAACAAGACAAAAGGAAATACTATTACGATTAGAATGTAGAGTAGTTGTAATTTTTGTACTGGAGGAAAACCCTACAACAATAAAAGGAATGTTCAACATAGAACAAGGAGACAATAGACAATAGTAGGGAATATTATGTAGAAGCATAGTTACAACAGTGCAACAGTTTAACATCAGCTTCAACACTACACTGAGAAGCAGTATAGGTGTGAGTATAGCACCATTATAATGGATAGTAGTCCAAATTGTTTAAGTTCTATTTTTCTATGTAAAACAGAACATGTATTCTATGTTTTTGTAATTTTGGAAGAAAGGGAATATATGAAATGAATGCACGAATATTAAATTTATGTGTGTCATATTTTGCTATCTTTGCACTGTCTTGTGTATTTTTTTGTTCTATCTTCATTATGCCACAACACAACATTTGTGTTTCTATATTGTTGCACCTCTACCTGCTAATGAGACCGTATTTCTTTGAGGAATTTTACTCAAAAGTTTGGAAAAACTTCCCAATAGATTTGTTCTTTGAATGTCAATTACATTGTCAGTAGGTAAAACACTAACCATGTGCAAAACATTTCCAAGAATTTGAGCAACCATTGTTTTCCTGTCTCGTGGTTGCCAAGAAAATCCATGTGAGGGGGTCTTCTCGTGAAAATTTTAAGTCCAAGAACTCAACGCTTCTCATCCAGAAGCATCATCTTTACTCATGTTCGTAGTTGTACCTTCAACTCGTACAAACCAACAATTCTTGAGAATTCTAATTTCAGCTCTGCTAACTTGTCTTTGGAATCCTCCAATGCTAGTCTTGCCTTCTGCTTTCTTCATTCATCAAGATGAAATTGCAGTAGCGATTGGAAATTTTGGTTGCAGGACCCTATAATACGTGACCTAATGGTTTCATTCCTTCATTATGATCTGTAGCATTGACATTTGCATGATACTGCAACAAAGCCTATAACTGTTGAACAATATTATGCTCGAAGACAATACTAGACTACCAAATGTAATTGTTTGAAACTTAATAAAATCTTGTAACAAATCCTATTTTGTGCATTTATTATGAGACCACTTTACTTTGAGGAATTTAAAAAACCATTCATGTTAATTTTCTATGCTTCCATAATCTACATGAATTCTTCCGAACTTCAAAAAATGTGGCATGAAAGATGAAGCATGATGGCCCAACTTGTGGAGAGTTTTGGCATAGGAAACTTAACTCTTTAATGAAAGTTTGAATTTCAATATTAGTAGAAGAATGTAACTAAAATTGGGTTGTGAATTTTTAAAACTTCATATTTTGGCTTGATGTGGGTTGTGAATTTTCACAATTCCATATTTTTATTGAACTTTCACAACTTTACTTTTTATTGTATTTCTCCCACTTGCTTATTGTTTTCCTCATAAAATTATTTATCTCTTTAAAAATAAGTAATTATTAAAATAGCGATCATTGAAAATCACTGAAACTGTCACCATTATTGATAACTATTATGTGCTCGATCACCAACCAAAAAAAATTTCATAAATAAAAATATATTGGCTTTTCTTACAAAAGCACACGAAATCATTGATAAAATATCTCGAAAATCGAATTATTTAGGAGTTCACTGACGAAGAAATTGTGATAACTTTAAATGGCTACATATTTCTAGATAAAAACTTGCCACATTATCTATAGCATTGATACAATGAAACCCAATGAGCGATATCTACCCAACTCTCATGAAATTGCAAATTTAATCATTTTTTGTAACTTTACATGCAAAACATGGAAGTTTTAAAATATCACAATCTATGAAGCACTATGACTTGAAAACTGGTCACATTGGGAAAAATACCACCAAGAATATTTCTATTAAAGGAATTTGTACCAGCATGTACATATTTTTAAATTTAATTATTTTCGTAATTTTTGGCAAGTTACATTGTTGCTTCTGAGGATTGGAATAGGCATGAAGAGCGATTTTGCTTCAGATTGGTGAATGACTTAACATGTGAGGATAATAGGAGTGTTTATGACTAGAAAAAAACTTGAAATAATAATTTCAAGGCAATTTTTTAAAAATTTGACAAGTTTTAAAATGGGGCTAACATGAATCAAATGATTCTTTCTTATTAGAAGTCAAAGATGCACTCAATAAGGTACCAATGCTAGAAATCCTAAACTATTCTAAGCCTTAAATCAATTATTTTATTTTACATCTTTCTATACTATTACTATTGTTTTACTATAGAAAAAATGAAGGCTATGAACAAAATATAGCTTTCTTCAGAAAATTATTATGATATGTTGAATTGAATTATTTTATGATGGAGAATCATGCCTATTCTCTTGTTAAGGTTGTGAAAAAATTCAAACCCTATCTTGTAGGGGTAGGATCGCCACCTTTGTGCCACATAAAATTGTTAGAGACATCTTTGTGCAACATGAGGTACAAAGAAAATGTGTATATGGATCAACAAGATCTAAGAGAATGACATGGGATACGAAAAACCAAGTTGGTAAGAGGCAAAGACCTAGAAAAATTAATGACTTAGGAAAAATTGAATATTGTTGAAGTCCACTAGGTTAACTCTGATCCATATTCTATTCCATGTTAGTTGAAGGATTTTCCTTGATATAAGGACATTATATTTTATTTAGAAAAATGAATTATCCACTTGAATTAAATGATAAGAAAAAGAGGGCATTAAAATTAGAAACTTAGAGATATGTGCTACTCAAAGGATAAATTTAATGTGGAGAAACCTTAATGGTGTACTCCTAAGATCAGTCAATAAGAGTTATTGAGGAATTCCACCATGTATTATGTGGTGGAAATTATATGTCAAAAACTACTATTCATAAGATTATGAGGATGTGTTATTGGTGGCCCACATTGTTCAAGGAGGTGGCCAAGTTTGTGAGAGGATGTGATTATTGACAAAGGTTTTTTGGCAAGTTAAAATTTATAGGTGCACTTTCCCTTACTACCATTTTAGTAGAGGCTCCATTCCAACAGTGGGCTATTGATTTAATAGAGTAAATAATAGAAAAGTTCAACAATATATGCAAATGGATATTGATGGCCACTAACTAATTTTAAAAATGGGTAGAGGTAAATCCCACAAGGAATTCAACCTCAAAGGTGGTATTTGAGTTTCACTCAATAACATACTCACCAATATTGGTGTTTCGTCAAGGATTGTTGCTTATAATGCAATATATTTTAGATCCAGATAATTTATTGACATGCATTCATAATATGTGATATCTTTAGCATATTCATCATATTTTCATCCACAAGGAAATGGACAACCTGAATCAAGCAATAAATGCATCATGAACATCATCAGAAAAAATTTGGATGCAAATAATAAAAGGTAGGATGATAAATTTATATTGGTTATTTGGGAAAATAGGGTAACCTAAAAGAAGGCTATTGGGAACAATCCATTTGAATTAGTGTATGGTGTTGAATTCAAATTTCTAATCATCCTTGAGTTACTAGTGTACAAGTTGTTATAGTAGATTGAGGGGGAGAAGAGAGCACTGTTTATTAAAGAATAAATAATTTAACCAAATTGGAAGAAACTAGGAGGGCTACCCATAAGATAAATTTAATGAGATGATAAAAAGTGAAATGGGAATTTTAGATTGGGGATCTTGTCCTCATGTGTAAATCTAGGTTAGAAGATAAGGGAAAGCATTTAAATTTTAATGCCTAAAGGGTTGGACCCTATCAGCTTGATGAAGGATGTGGTTAAAGAACATTTTACCTTAGAATCCTTGATGGAGAGTTCATGGAGCTACTATTTCATGTTCAATACCTCAAACACTACTTCTCCTAAGGGTATGGCTCTCTGGACATTTATAATATATGTTGTTTTGTGTTATTGGTTTGTTGTGCCCATACACATATGCTTGTTTTTGTGCAATCATGACCCTTATCTATCATGATGTCGTGTGAGTTAGTCTCATTATTTTATTCCCCATTTTTGGTCTGCTTATAGATTTAGATTCTCATTGTGCTTGAAAGAGGCACACATCCCCAACTAGAGACAATATTGGTACCCGAATTTTTTAAGTTGTTTTGACCTTGTAGTCTTGTTTCTACTTTCCATCATCCATTATTGATAACTGATTTGAGATATCTAACTTGAGCGGTTCTTTACCAAATTTGTAAGCATAGTTGGGTAGAGCATGAAAAATTAAGACTATTTTCCTTTTGCAATTTTGTGAAATTTGCTAAGGGGTGAAAATTTTTCCTTTATAAGTTTTCTCCTTCCAATTGGCCCAAGAGCAATTTATATGATTTTTCCCACAAAGTGTTGGTTCAATTGGAAATCCTCTAAAAGGTAGTAAAAATATTTTTAAAATGGGTAATTCTAGTTTTGCAAGATCCCAATGCCTAATTGAACTACACTTTTCAATGGTTATCTAGCTCACTCAATTTTTTGCTTTGCAAGAAAAATGTCAAAGTGACAATGTTTTGCATATAGTTGCATGATAAAATTAGATTGCATTCATAATAAATTATAAATCTGTAGAGTGATTTTTGCATAAAGGATTCCAATTAATGATTATCTTTTCTACAAATATGATTGAGTATACTTGACATTAAACCAAAAATCATCTCATCATTCATGCATCAACAAAAAATAGTTATACAGTTATCATACCATATTTTTTCCACATCATATCATAAATAAATACATCATGTTCATCATTCATTACATTTATCATACCATATTCTTCCACATCATATCATTTAAATAAATACATCATTTTCATCACATCATATCATTTCATTACATTATTATCATATGCATTTGATCAAAATTTACACCATCCATCCATTATCGTCCATTACAAAATCATCATTATCAAATTTAAAATAAAAGCATTTACCATTCATACATTTCATCATATCATAAATGAAATAGGTCATCATTTAACATCACATATCCATACATCCATTATCATACATCATAAATCAATATTATTATCCATACATCCATACATCTCAAATCATCATTTAGCACATCATAACATCCATACATCATATATTTTGCATATGCATTCATCTAGAATCATCACATAAAATAAAAGCATTCATCACATAAAATAAATACATCCATCATAGAATCATAAACCATCATAAATAGAAATCACTGCATATCATATATATCATCAATATCAAGTATACAATGAAGTTTGAAATAAGAAAAGATACATCGTCAAAAATAAACTGACTTGAAGTATACATCATATCTCAAAAAGAATGTCTCAGAATCACAATACAACATCTATGATCTACGGCTACTAGAATGAGCAGGCCCAATAGGACCAGTACCACCACCACCCACGGAAGAACCAGGACCTCTAGGATCTCTCCGTGGAGGTTGTGTCACACCCTCGCTAGTTGTTTGGGTACGCTTTTGACCAAATATCGATGGGGCATAGTTGAATTTGTGATCGGCAGGCACTGCATCATGATACCTACCTCTATAGAACTCTACCTCTCGGCCAGCCTAGAGAACCTCTCTCATATAATATGCAATTGAAGTACCATCGGCTACTCTCTATAGTTATCGGTCATCTCCTGTGCCCTCTCAAAATCTATCTAACACTATCTCACTCAACTTCCAAGGTATCAACCTGAGTTTGAACAACTGCTAACTATCCTTGTACCTGTACTAGTGCCTAAGCATGGTCCTGTGCTTGGGTCTGCATTTGAGTCTGCGTCTATACCTGCAAACCCTGTGCCTATACCAACTATCCTTGTAGAGTCTGTACCTATGTCTATAGACTGGAAATCTATCTCTGTTGATCAACTGATGACACTGCCACTACTTGCCTCTTGTGAGGCCTGCTCGATGATGGACCAACATTGATTGGCCCAGCCCCTTTATCACCACCATCACTACTACTGTCCCCACTGCTGCTCTCGGTACTACTACTCAACGCACTATCATCCCCACTGCAATCCTCCTCACCCATAGCATCCTCCTCCATAGGTAACGGTGTTGGCTCATCATGAATAGTAATACGAGGATGTGGAGATCATGCCAAAAATGCGGCGTACTCCTCTGTCATGGGTGGCTCTACAATATCTCTGTGCATATCCCAGGTTGATGGCTGCAGAGTCCTATACCCCTCTACTAATGTCTCATATGACAGAGATGGCCCCCAATCCACTACATCACTCCATCGTCGGGCATAATGGGCTACCCCTTGAGGCATGCACTGTACAATGCCATACTACCTATACACCTGCTACAATAGAAATCTCTCCAAAACAAAAGGAGTCATGCCAATCAAGTACATGGAATCACATAGATACCCAAGCACTATGTCATCCTCATCCCACTGCTCACAATCCAGATACAGCCACCAGAAAACACTCTCTGTGTCATCCAAAACTCTTCTCCAATTCTCTAACTTACCCATCTAAGCCTGGGTAAGTCTACCTCTGTACCTGAAAACATAAGGTTTGTCGACAGGTCTGTCAAGAACTGGAAATGGTCGAGCAATGGAAAAATGCTCCCATGCCCACACCTATAATAGGGTCATCCCCGCTGATAAGCTACGTGCTCCCAAGTATACCACTGAATGTAAATAATGGTAGAGATGTGCTAGCATACACATCCCCCACGCATATCTCCTCCCATGCACAACCATGCTCTCCAAAATCCAGCCCCAACCCATAGAGAATCCCTTTGACCTGCAATCAGGACAAAGGAAACCTCCAATGAATCCAGCTAATACTGCTGGTAGTGAAGCATAAGCGTCAGCAATCATCCGCCATCAGACACTCGGTCCTTCAATGTGTTGATCCTGAAAGACTCTACGAAGAGCATCTCTCCCACTAGCCTCATGTGAATCATATACAACAATCTCTCCCATAAATGGAATCCGTAGTATTTGTCACACATCCTCGGGTGTGACAGTCATTTCACCGGTGGGTAAATGAAAAGTGTTATGGTCACTGTGCCACCGCTCAGCCAAAGCAGTAAGAAGACCCCTATTAATCCTAATATGGGGCATATCAAGTAGAATAGTAAGGCCACATCGACCTATGATTTGAATCTCATTCGGAGTCAGATGAGGAATCAAATCAATGGTCCAAGGAAATTGCTCTTGCATCTAGAGAATACCTAGATCCTCCTATTTACCATGGAAAATTTAAAATCAGTGCACTATGTTAAAAATCAAAAGTCATTTCTACTATCAGATCCAATCAAACTTTGGTATGAATTTTTGATCAAAATTCATGAACAAACATCAACAAACCTCACCTATCATGAGGTTCATCACAAACATTATCTAATCTCGCCTATCATGAGGTTTATCAGATATGAATCATTCCTCGCCTATCATGAGGATTATCACAAATAGGATTATTTATCACCTATCATGAGAGTAAGTCTTATTCAATCATCAAAATAAGTCATCAAGGAATTAGGACAATCAATCATACCAAACCAAAGAATGGACATGATCAAAATTGACGAAATCAAGGTTAACTATGTCAAAATTTGCAATTCTAACATGGATGCGCTAAAACAGGCATCCAAAGCGCTACTTTGCCAGAAGCACTATTTCAACACTTCGATGCACTAAAATAGACATCTAAAGCGCCACTTTGCTCAAAGCGCTATTTTAGCATGTCAAAGTGCTAAAATAGTCCATCAAAGCACCACTTTAATCAAAGCGCTATAACAGACCATGCATACGCCAATTTACCACATCAAAGCACTAGAACATTCTAGGTGCTAAGATCCGACATCAAAGCGCTAAATTTAATTATCTAAGCACTAAATCATGAAAGCGTTAAACTATCTAACGAAAGTGCTAGAGAAAACAATGCAAGTGATAAATCTCAAAGCACTAAAATAGTTTACAAAAGTGCTACACTGAAGTGCAAAGTGCTACACCATGACATTGATGCGCTAAACTAAAGAAAAAAAGTTAAAGCATGAAAAAATACACGAAAATCAAGAAAATTCAAAATGCGAGGTGGATTATGGGTACATACCAGAGGTCTGTAGGTGATTGGCTACTGGTGATGTCGCACGTGCTCGAAACGGTGAGTGTGGTAGGGGATAGGCATCACTGGGTGTTGAAAGTCAAAAAGTGCAAATGAGATTGAAAATGACCTTTTGGACTTTATATAGATTTTTGAAAAGGGATTTTGGTGGGTTTTCTTTTATTTTAATTAATTTTATTCATGGAATTAATTGAAATTCATCAATGGGCTATATTTTCTTCATCAATGTTGGGAGATAAATTATTTTTTTCATCATCAAATCATCAAATCATCATGAAATTTCAAAATTCTGAAAAATCATCAAATCATTATCTTATCTCCCGAGGGGGCATATTATCAGCAATCATCTGAAAAATCAATATCTGGGGCATGTCTGGGACACACTGAATTATTTTTTTCATCAATATAGGTAGTAGCAGCAAAATTTTCTTTGAAGCAATGCGTAAACACATCACTTCAAAGAGGGGAAAAATGTATACACGTAAAATTGGTCTAGAGAATCCGATTAATTAAATATAAATTATTTGATTAATTATCCTAATTTCCTCTACTATTTGAATAAATAGAAATATTTATTTATATAGTTCATGTTCACGCCACATTTAAATTCTTCTAATTTAGTCTATTATCTCATCTTAATTAAATAAACAAAATTAAATACTTTGTTTGATTTAATTATCATTTCCCTATTATATTCTATCACATCAAATCTTAAAATTAATTAAATAAAGATTAAACAATTTATTGATTAATTGCCATATTCTTCTATTTTCATTTAATAAACATCTTCTATAGTTTGTTTTATTAAATTATTTATCTCTCTTTTGGCTAATTTAAATAAATCAAAAATATTTAAATAAAGGCATAAAGAATATTTCTCTATATTTCCTCAAAATCAAATTAGATATCCTATGTCTAATTTATGTCAAAAATATGTCAAAATTAATTGATTGAAACTTCACGGGAAGAATTGGAGACAAATTGCAAATTTATCTCTCAATCCTCTTCCATCAATCCTTCCTCTTCTCTTGCCTGGTGTTTTCATGGGTAGAGACAATCCCCAAAATCTTCTCAATCTCCTCCATCTCTCACCATTCAATCCTCTAGATTGAATCCAAGCCTCTCTTTGCCATCCTTGTGCATTTCTACAGCCAGGAAATCAATAAATAAAGCTTCATTCAACCAAGAAAAGGATCCAAATTATCTAACTTATGCACTGTTACTCTACAAGAATTCAAGCTTCAAGCATCCAGCATCCAAACATCCAGCATTCTAATTTTCATATCATGGCTGCCTCCTGTAGCTGCATTTATCAATTTTCATGTCAATTCATGCTATATTATTTTCTTTTATCATCTAGTATTATCATTTAGCTTCATATCATTGCATCAACATCATTCTATTCTTTAGATTGTCATTTTAATAGTTATAGTGTTATTTAAATATGAGAGCACAATAGCTTAATAAATCTTTGAAGATAGGAGACAATGAGACACTTTCAGTAGATTATTAGCTTGATCTTTGATACAATATTTCATTAAGAAGTGTTTTATTCTTTTGTACTTATTCACACTTACAATGCCCATCATATTTTGTGGGCATTTCCATGTGAACCATCTCAGTTCTATTTTTTGATGAAATTTGCATATTTCCACTCCTTGATGGACTCCCCAAAAACACAATTCAATTCAATAATTAGTTGTCTTTATAGGTAGATAAAGTCCATTTTCTTGCATCTACTCCTAGTGATGTCATTTTCCTTTTGCAAAATTTATCCATTCATCTAAACTTATAATTCAATAGTTCTTCATCTAGTTTAGATACCTTTGTGTGCAAGCTTGTTCCATCCCATTTTTCCTTATTTGTACCTTAATGACATCATGGTGACATCATCTCATCTTGCTAACATCATTGGTGGAACTCTTCATCCAAACCATATTTTTTGTTGCAATTGGCTTGCTCACTTGGTTGGAATCTTTTGTAGAAGTGTAATTTACGATCATTCTCTTACATTTGTTTCAGATGTGTGCCAACCTACCTTGTTTGTCCATAGATCTAATGAAGGTATTTTTCTCAAAAGTCTTAGTGTCTGTAGAGTTTTTGGGAGCCTTTGGATATAGTAAATATTTTAGCAATGATGAGATGTATCTGCTACCTAATATTTCTCACCTTTTTTAGAGGTGATAAACAAAATATATGCATCCTATTGAGGATTACTTTTCTAGAGAAGTCCAAGGTCTAGAAATAATAAAGAAAAGGTAGTAAGAATCCAACTTCTCATGTGACATGATGAAAGTTTCTATCTAGCATATGGTGTTTTGCAAGGACCCAAAGGTCTACAAAACCTTGTAGGGATAGTGATGGAAGTTGGATATATCCACTAAGGGCTCAAACTTCTATCAGATCCATATTAGTCCAATTTTTCTACCCAATATCAATAGGATTTCCCACATGGGTCTAGAATTCTCATGCTATATCTTGATCCAGGTCAAAGCTTCACAACTCATAAGAGTTCTATTTTTGCAAAAGGTAGAAATGAAAAAAAAATCTCTCAACTACTGCCATAATGATACAACCACTATTGTAACTAATTCTTTTGATTTATGGTTCCTTTTAAAATATTTTAAATTCTTTTTGGTGAGAATTGAAAGAAGAAAAGTGGTGCCCACATCTAATTTATTATCTAGATTTTTTTGTCATATAGTACCTCGAGGATGCAACTTTGAATTTTTTTGTGGGTGATTCCTCTTATTTCTTACACTCAAACCCACAAATCATCAATGAAAATGTATGGCACAAGTCAAAATATTTTCTTCCATGTTTCCTACAAATTAGATAAAATTTGCAGTGGATACTTTTTTGTTGTGCATTGATGGAGGTTGTAGCTAGGGTTTCCAATGTGGCACAGCCTTTTGACAATATGTAGATCTTCTTTCTATTGATATATATTCCAATGTGAAGAGGAGAGAGTAAAGGATAAAATTTTGGAGAGAGGAGGAGCATAGTAGAGGGAAGAACTGACAGTAGAACCAAAGGGTTCATATTTTGTAGTTCAGGGTATAACTATTTTTGCATTGTAATAATCCGAGTTTCTCCCAAAATTTGTAATAACACTTGTAACTATTGTAGATCAAGTGCTTAAAGGATAATTTGACCTTGATTGAGTGTGTCCATGTGTATGGTATCCATTTCTTGATGTGTTTATGAATAGTTAGCTAGCTAGACAAGTGTAAAATTATTGTAAATCTTTTGCAAGATATCTTATTAGAAAAATTAAGGAAATGCATGGGTATCTCCATGGATCATTAAATAGATTCATTTAATACTCTACAACTATTTATGTTTTTTATGAATTTATGTGTCAATCCTAGATTGCTTATGCACTTAGGAAAATATAATCTTTTATGGTGTGTTGATTAATGCATCACCCTGGTTTTGGTTATTACATATTTTGTTTGAATTTAGAGACTTTATTTCCCAACTAGATAGAGGCATCATTTTTTTACTAGTTGTCTCTCCCCATCATCCTCAACACATTCTAAAATAAATTAACTTAAATAAAATTAGTCTCATTAGTTTGTGTGTTCTATTTCCATTCTTGAATATCTATAACATATAAGAGGTTATCACAAAATAAATTCTTATATTTCTATATGGTATATTATATATTTAACAAGGCGTTCATTCTTACACATCCAAAATAGTACATAGGTATATTTTGACACTTATATTGGGATACATTGTGCATTGGGTATAATTTTCTATAACCTGGAAGTATTCAGTTTGTTGATGATTATCCAACACCTTAGGGAAATCCCCTTGGTCTTGTAGATCTTGATGTGAAGGAGTTATTACCCCTCTCAAAAATTGGTCTTTAGCTTTCCAAATTGAAGATATATTTGTAGTGAGATTCATATATTTGAAACCCCTGGCATCTAGGAGATTACCAGGCCTTAGGGATTTGGGGCCTATAAATTAGATTACCAACATAACTAGGGGTTAAAGGAAATGTATGATGGAAAGAGAAATCTTGAAACCCCATCCAATATTGCAAATTCATTTAAAGACCCTCATTTTTATAATTGTTTGGCACTTGAAATTTAGACTTATGAAAAAATAAGAGGGGAGGAAAAGAAAAAAACTAAGAAAAAATGACCAAGAGGCCCATTAAAGGAATTCTCTTGTTAAATACCAATTATGGGTAGAGTAGGACCAAGAAAACAAAGAATGACTTATAAAAAAAATCATTTTAAGCCATGTTCTACAAAAGCCCATAAGGTCACTACACCACCTAAACTTTTTTGTGTTGAGTGGTTGTATTAATACAACTACAACATTATACAAAGTTTCAACTTTCTCCTACATCACCCTTTCATCAAATACCATGTCAAAAATAAAATTATATTGGACATATACATGCCTCATCTTTTCATGAAGGGTTGGATTCTTTAGCAAATATATCATACTCTTACTATCACAAGGGACTCTAATAGATCCCAAACTTATCCCTACATCTAAACCCAATCTCTTAAGTTGTACAGCCTCATTAAAGGCATGGGTAGATACTATGTAATCAACCTCTAGAGTGGACAAAATGACCATTAATTTTTTATTACTCATATAGCTAGTAGCACCATTAAATAAACTAAACACATATCATTTAGTAGATCTTATGTTTTTTGTTTCTCTTTCCCTATCCAAATCCATGAATATCCACTTAGTTCTTATCTTGGATATAGAATAAACATGATAACAATTAGAGTAATCATAAGTAGCCTAAAAATATAGTAAGGCCCTCTTAACTATATCCCAATGATCTCATCCAAGATTAATCATAAAGTAGCTCAAGAGTCCTACTACTTGGAAATGTTTGGTCTAGGACATACCATTCAACATACATCAAATTCCTAAGTGCATCAACATAAGGAACACACATTATATCATCAATTTTTATCAATCTTGTAGGGAACTACCTAACTAAAATATTATTTTCCACTCCTAATCTATAACCACTCTCTAAAACTCAAAATCAGCCATATCCATCACTTCTTGAAGCTATAGATCTAGGCTCATCAACATTAGTAGTCAGAGAAAACTAAAATTTCTAATTAATATGAGTATACCCTTTTGGTTGTTGTTTCTATTAATTTTACCTCCTCAAGAGTTAAGGTGGAGGTTCCACACCATCACATAAACTAAACACATATCTATTGGTAGATATTATATTGTTGGCATCTCCTACCCGATTCAAATCCATGAATATCCATTGAATTCTTATCCTTGCTAAAATAACCATGATAATAAAAAAATTAGTTAGAGGTACCTCACAAATATTTAAAGACCCTCTTAAGTGTATCCCAATGATATCATCCAAGCATAATCATGAAGTGGCTCAAGAATACCACTACTTTGCAATGTTTGATCTACTATAGACTATAATATACATTTAATTCTTAACTAAAGTGGAATAAGGAAAATGAGTCATACTATCAATCTCTTTAGGTATTTTAGGTAAATTTTAAACTAAAATATTAGTTCGCACTCCTAATCCATACCCATTATGTGACTCTAAATCACCCATATCTATCACCTCCTTCATAGATCTAGGCTCATCAATATTAGTAATAAAAAAAATACATTTCCAATAATGAGGATTGTATCTTTTGGTTGCTTTTTGTTGAGTGGACCTTCTTAAGAATTGTGGCGGATGTTTCACACCATAAAATAAACTTAACACATATCCATTAGTATATCTTATGAACTATTGGCATCTCCTACCCAATCTAAATTTAGAAATATTCATCAAGTTCTTGTCCCCACATAATCACCATGTTAATGAATAGATTACTTAGAGGTATACCAAGAATATTTGAAGACAATCTTAACTATATCCTAATAATCTCATCCATGATTAATCATAAAGAATATCAAGGCTACCACTACTTAGAAATGTTTGTTCTATATAACCATTTAACACACATTAACCAACATATATAATACAATACATATTATCCATTTTTATGTTTTTTTGTAGGAAAATGTTTAGCTAAAATATTATTTCCCACTCCTACTATGTAGCTACTATCTAAGTCTCAAAATACCCATATATATCACATCCTTCACACTTCTAGGCTCATCGATATAGTAATAAAAGAAAAAATACATCTTGAATAGGGAAAAGTATATATTTTAGTTATTTCTATTGAGTGAAAATCTTCAAGAGATAAGGTAGAGGTTTAACCTCTTCTTTAGAACTACCATAAATACCTAATCTCTTCTCCTCTTTAGGTCATTCATAAGCTTTTGGTTTAACCTTATTAGCTTTCAGGGTAGTTGAACCACATAGGGTCCAAAAGCTTTTGGTTTCTTCCCATCCTCTTCTCTCTACAAAACTGTGGAAGAAGGATCAATCTATTTGAAAATAATATTTGTTGTATAAAACTCTCTCAATCATAGGGTCCAAAAGCTTCTACCCTTTCACATCAACATGATAATTGATAAAGATACAATTCATTTTCTTGCTCTCTAATATTTTACACTTCTTCACATACACGTGTGCATATACCTCACAACCAAAAATATCAAGATATTGTAATCATGGAATTTTTCCTATCCATGCATCCACAAGGGGTCTTGTCAACAAGAGTGTATATAAGAGATATATTAACTAGGTAACAAACCATAACAACCACATCTACATTAAACTTATATTCTAAGATGGCTCCATTAAGTATACTCATAGCCTTGTTTACCAACATATTATTTATTATTTTTACAACTCTATTTTGCTAAGGGGTGTACAATTTTTTTCTTATATTTTTCAAGTCCATATTGTTTACAAAATATATGAAAATATATATAATAAAAATAAAAACCATTATTAATCCTCAAAACCTTAATCTTCCTACCATTTTAATTTTTCAAAAGTTTCTTAACTCTTTAAACCAACTAAATTCTTCAAAATAAATACTCAAGAAGTACACTCATATCCTTCTAGAATATTCATATATAAAATATACATAATACAAAGACTTAGAAATTGAAAGAAAAATAACATTGAAAATACACCTAAATTAATCAAGTCCAACACCCCCAAAAATTGTGAGAGATGATAAAATTAAGCATTATTTTGTTTATTATTTATATAATGTTTACAAAGATTAAATTCAAGAGTACAATCGTTCAACACATTAACAAGATTTTTATTTTTCAAGTTCCTTATACCCTTTCACCTACATGGCCCATTATTTGGTGGTATAAAATTATTTTATTTATAGGTAACTTTCTCTTTGAAGTAAGAGGATACTTAGATATTGTAGACACCTAAATTTGTCTAACACATCACACATTCCCCTAATTCACCATTTTTCATCATTTCACTCACTATTCCCTATTTCATCACTTTTAATTAAATATTTTTTGATTATTTGATTAAACTAACTATTTTCCTTTATTAATTGAATAATTTTAATTATTTTATTAATTCACCAATTTTCCTATTGATGGTGAAAATGACACAAACAACGTTAAAACAAAATATTTCTACTCTATTTCTCTTGAAAAAGAAAGACAACATATAGTAGCCTAACTCCCAAGGTCCTGGTAGTTGGTTCTCAACTTTCTGGTGTCACTCAATCAATTCATGCAACTTTAATGTTCAAGGGGCTTGTGCTGGTAACAAAAGATTCAAACAATGACTCATTTTATCAAATTGTTCTTGTAAATAAAGGGGGTTTTAAACAAAAGAAAAAGATAGATCAAAGGGTAAACTAGTAAATATGAATCAAATTTATCTAGCATCCGGACATATACCTTCAACAATGAATGTTTTCTAACAGATCACAAAACCAAAGCATGACACAATTTACAGAATAAACTATACCATTGCAGCATCTAAGGTGCTTAATTTGATACCACTATTCGCATATCACAACTATCTCCAAGATTTCAAAAGAACATACACCCATTCATTGCCAAGGTCATAGATCAAAAGATTTTTAATAACTTCAATTCAAGGATAATCTAACAAGATAATCCTTAAATCTGGTTTCTTCTAATTCCTTTCATCACATAAGAAACTAGCATGCTTCAGCACAATCACTAGCATTCAGATAGATTATAACTTATCAGCCTTATCAAATAAAACTCCATTCTAACACCATATTGCATAAAACTTGTAATTTTATTAATTGTAAAGTATCTAGTAACAATGTATCTCAGTAATCACTACAAAATTCTATCTCCTAATATCAGGTAATCCAATTCTATTCTCAATTAGCCAACCCTTACAATATGATACCCAAAGGGTATTTATAGATATACAAAAATTTGAACTCCACTTCTATTTTAAGTCATCCACCCTTTTAGGAACAAAGACTTTCTTGGAAACTCAGATCAATTTGATCTTGAGTTCTTACATTAGACATTTAGTTAATACTGGAGAAATAGAAAATAGAAGAGAAAAAATGCCATGCGCCTCAAAACTGTCAGTGCTACATGCAACATGCAAGGAAGAAGGAAATCATGCATGCAAGAGATTTATGCATGTGAAGCTGGATCTGTAATGAACTCATCATAACTGGCAAAGACTTGCTATAATATATCTATTTCTAGCCCATCAACCCAACTGTCCTCAAACTTAATTCGCTCCAACTCTTCTGCAGCAAACCCTCTCATACCTTTTATCTTTGTCAACTCTCTTCTAGCAGCTTTTATTTCTTCCTTGACATCCATCAGCCGATCTATCATCAAATCTTCACCATCATCTTCTTTTTGCATGAGTCCTTTAAATATTTCATCCCATTTCCCTTTGATCTGACTTAAAGGCATGCCTTCTTTGGTTAATACATTTACATCTACAATGATAGCAATGACTGCTTCCAGCTCCTCAAACTATTTAGTCAGATTATTAATAGCATCTTGAACCTCATTCCTATGTTTACACAAGAAATCTGCTCTTAATCAGAGTATACGAGAGGTTTTTCCAACAAAATCTTTATTATCTTCCTCAAGTATTGACTATTCAAGAAGAGTAGTCAAAGGCAATGTATTAACTTTCTCTAATTTCTGACTATACTCTTTATACTCCTCTTCTTGTTTCTCTGATGCTTCAATATACTGGTGCATTTCTCTTATCAACTCTTCATTGCCTTTGTAGACTTCAAAACCCTCAACCAAAACTTCACCTACCTCTCGGTTCAACTTGTCTACCATCTCCGCTTTTCCTCTTACCTGCACCAGATCATCTACCTCCTTTTTTCTTAACAAAATTGGAGTCTCAATGGCCATTACCTGTTGTGATCTTAAAGAGAAGACACTTTTCAAAATTGAATGTAATTGATCTAGCTAAGCTTTAAGCTCATCCTTCTTTTGTTTATCTTTTATCATTCTTGACTTGGTTGTTGAAGCCACTACATCAATCAAGTTCATCTATTGATTCCTAGTGGGCCTTCCCAAGTTGACAATACTCAACTAATAATCTGTTAGCTGCATGTCCCCTACCTCCTTTTTTGTCATTGGCATGGCACACTCAGCAACAATCTCTCCTTTGTTCGTGAGTCTGGTAGAGTGTAGGATCTTGGCCTTCTTTTTAGGCCTCTCTTGTCCAATCTCCTTCATCATATTCTCCCAATTGAGAGGTTGTGAAGGTGTTATTGCCCTTTTCTACAGGTCCAGTTTTAACCAAGTGGGAGCACATGGAGCAGTAGTCATCATAGAGGAAGAAGAAGCAATAGTAGTAGAGGGTGGCTGCACATTTACTTGGGGTTGAGAGTCAACCCTTGATTTCTCTTGTTGTTCTTGCACTATATGCATCTGCACAAGCTTTTTAGCCTCTTCCCTATCTTTTTGTTCTTGTATCTTCTTCTCTTCTTCTTCCTTCTTCAACCTTTCTTCCTCCAATCAATCTCTCCCCAACTTTTCCCTTTCCAATCTTTCCTTTTCTATTCTTTCTTTCTCTAGAACTTCCTTTTCCAGTTTCTCTTTCTCTAAAGCCTCTAGCCTTTCTTTCTCTAGTCTTTCTACCTCTAAAGCCTTAATATTTTCTACCTTTGCTTCTTCTTCTTGCTGCCTCCTAACCAGCTCTTCCGCATCCTTTTCCTTTCTTAATCTTTCTACTTCTTCTTCTTTTCAGTGAGCTTCTTCTGCAAGTTTCAACTTAGCAACCAAGATTTCTTTCTCCCTCCATTTCCTTTCCTTCTCCTCTTCAAGGTCATGAATCTTTTGTATTAGTTTCAACTTGTCATTTTCTTCTTTAACCTTGAGTTCATGTTCTTGTTGCCTTTTTTGTCTCTCTACTTCATCAACTACTGCCTTAGCTTCAATTTGTTTGGCTTTTAATCATTGCTGGTGCAGTATAACATCAGCTTGTGCCTTAGCATGAATTTCCTTTTGTTTCTCTAATACTACAGCCCTTGCATCAGAATCCTTTTTCGCCTCTTCAAACAATGTCCATTGATCTTCTTGTGTCAAAACCTGCTCAGTATCCTCCTCTAGAGGCATATTTTCTTGCATATCTTTTTTTGTCTCAATCTTATCTGAATCTATTCCAACATCATGAATCTCTACCCCTTTTCCCTTTAAGGATTCAGCTATGTCATAAAGAGTTTCCTTTTCCACCTCTTTACCTTGCCGCTTTGCTATTGGGACTTGAGTAGAAGATTCTCCTAAGGCCGGTGTTGAAACGACTAATCCAGCTTGAGCATCTCCTTCTTGTATTTCTGCTTCATCATCTACTGCTTCAAGTTCTATCTCTTCGATATCTAGGGGAAAGAACTCCAAAGGCTCTTTAGGAGGTGTCTTCCTTTTGATCCTTTTGTATCCCTTACCCTTTTTAGGGGCTGGTCCTTGAGGAGTCTTGGTTCTTAGAACTAACCATTGCACACTCCTATCCAATACTATCCTTCCAATCCACTTAATATCAATGGTTTCTTTAGCATCCTAGTCAATTGGATCTAGGCTCTTGGTGCCAATGTTCAAAGCTTCATAGGATGGATCCAATACAATTCCATCATCCACCAATGTGTCAGGCATGCTATCTTTAACACCAAGCTCTGACATGAGTGAGACAGACAAGCTTTCATAATTTTTCTTTCTTAGATCATACTCATCTTGTCAGTCACTCTAGAAGTCTTCTAATAGATTAAAATGCTTGTCAAACACTGAAGGTAACAAAGCATACATCTTACCCTTTGGATCAAAGTGCCTACGAGCTATGTATAAATCCAATTTCAATTGTATCAGCTCACTGCAAATAACCTTTGCTCCTACTAGATGCTAACAACCATACTCACCCAACTTCATGGGGAACTTGTGACATCCTGTTTTATGCTTTATTCCAAACCGAGCATTGTCTCTAAGAGCCTGATATACAAATTCCATCAACACTATTTTGTTATTGCAACACCTTGGAAGGAGATGTGGATGGCCTTCAAAACCACCTAACGTGAAATATGTGAATTTGGGGTATTGAATGTACCAACATCCCCATTCAACAATGAATGCCATGGCTTCTTGACTCAACCTGTACCCTGCATCTCCATTCAATTGGTTGATAACTACATATATGAATGCATCATTGACTCTTCTGAACTGAGTCTCAGCAACCTGAAGAGACAACTGGTTATAGTGCTCCCACACTTTCTTCTATCCTTCCAAGACTCCCATTATGCCCACTCTATTCAAACCTGGGAAAATACCCAACCTTGCCGCTGCATATACAATATAAGAAGTCATAAAGAAATACTTAGTGTTTCTGATGTTAGTCAGCTGATCATGGATAGCATTGGATATGATCATAGGCCAATCAAACTACTAGACTCCATTTAAGATTGTATGGATGAAAGGAAACATCAACTCCCTGAACTGAAATGTATCTCTCTTCCCAAAAACTCTAGACAACATCATGATTAAATCTGACACCTCCTTATAGAAATCTTCCCTCTTTGGCTGGTCTACAAGCTTACTTAAAGATTTATTTTCTATCTTCAGCCATCTTTTGTTCAAATGAGATTTATTGGAGTCCTTGTACTGGTTGTACTTCTCTAAGGCTTCTGCCTCATCCAATTGCACCAAGTTCTTAGGATCCGAGACATTAATATACTTTGCAATGCTTGAGGAGTAAGATCAATAATCACATTTTTTTGGGAATCCATGCACTATCTAGTAGAAGGATTGTAGGCACTGGCTATTGTTAAGATCAACTCTGGGCATTGGATTGACAAGGGAAACAATGTGATATGAGCCAAACTAGACTCAACAATCCTCTTCATCCTAGGCATCACATCCTCATTAAATGTTTCAGCATATGCCTCCTCAAAGTTGTACTGGCCCAAGTTTGTGTCAGTGATGTCTAACCAGCTAGATTCCACTTTGCTTACTTTCACAACCAGACTCCTATGATTATACCTCAGGGTATAAGGCAACTCTTTCGGCTTCATCTTCTTTGGTTTGGGCGATGCCTTTGATGTTCCCATAGGCTGATTCCTTTGAGTAGCTTCTCCTGATGTTCCTGACATCTTCTTAGATTTCCTACAATAAAAACCTCTAATTAGATCTTTGAATATCATCATAAAACATGCTTTAAAACCATACCTTTCCAACACACATCGGAGACAGAACTAGGCAGAAAACATATTATAAACTGTCTCTTTTAACATACTACCGGGATCGGAGTCGAAACTAGAATGGTAACTCTACTAACAAGAAGCGGGCTCAGAGTCGGAAGTGAAATAGTAACCAGAATCAGAACCAGAATGGAAACTGATTCAGTTTCCTTCAGATTTTCTATTTTCATATTCGGGTTCAGTTCTACTTCTGCTTCCGTGAAGTAAACATTTTTATAAAGTAAATCTTCTTACTATAAGCGGAATCAGAGATAGGATGGAAAATGGAATTGAAACTAAACATAAAAGACATTCAAAACTCTAAAATCAATTCCGATCCCACTTCCAACCATGTTAACCATGACGTCATCAATAATTTTATCAACTTTAAAGCATAACTTCATGGTTAAAATTAAGGTCATATTAAATGAAAAGAGGGCTTAAATACATCATGAAATTGACCATTCCCATATGACCGTGGGGACGACTATTACTTTAGGGCATCATATTTTAATCTTTTAAATGTGATCACTGAAACACACAAAACCCTAATCTAGAAAACCCGATAAAACTAGGGCACAGATCTAACCCCTGCTAACTTAACCTAACGAATGCACAATGAAACCTAAGTAAAACAATAGATCTTATAAACCCTAAACTACTGTAAAACATGAATTTAATCTACCTCACTGTGAAAACCCTAATTTTTACTAACGCCATTTAAAACCTTAATTTAATCTAACTTACTGCAAATCAAAATAGCACGACATGATCACGACTAAAACGTGAAAGAGACCATGCCCTAAAAACACAAAGAACCAAAAACAAAAGCAAAAGAAACGAAGAATTAACCAAACAAACAAAATAAAGCAAGAACCTACTCAAACAAATGTACCAAGAACCACGAATTCATTTAAAATGAAATGATTCAAAGCACGAGAAAACACAAAAAATGCAACAGTAAATAAATGAAGAACAACAACAATAAGAAACCCTACCTCAAACACAAAAGAACCCAGCTAACCTTTTGAACTGATTCGCAAGAAATAATCTTCTCCTCCTTCAATCGATTTGCTCAAATGAACTTCATCGCTACTCTTCCTTGCTCTTTAATCTCTTAACAATGATAATAATGATACGTTTAATCCTTAATGAAGATAAAAATGAGAATTTCTACCTAAGCGAGCAGCTGTCATTAATGCATTAAATGCAGTTAGATGGAGTCGGAACTGAAAGAGAACCAACACTTCACTGCAGTGCGACTTCAGTCAAAAATTCAACGACCCAAAAGCGGCGGGGGCAGAATCGGAATGGAAACTGATTCAGAAACTTAAGAAATTTCTTAACTTTGTTCCCGTTTTGAGTTTGGTTCCACCGATAAAGCAGAAAATGAAACCAAACACAAAAAGTAAAACAAAAGACCGACATAATAAAACTTAACACAAGGACTAGACTAAAACCAAAAAAGTGAAAAAGCGGAGGCGGAGATGGGATGGATTTTGATTTTGCAATTTTCATTAAGCACCAACTTAACACCCACTCCAGTTTTGGCTCCGATAAAGACAAAACAAAAGATCAAAAAGCAAGACTGTCGGGATGGGGCCCAGAACTAGTTTTTTTTGAAAGAAGTCTCAGAACCTGATTTGGTTTTGGCTTTGATTTGGACAGACTAAACCAAAAATAAAACAAAGTGTTGGAGACCAAGACTCCAGACTTTGTTTGAAAAACAATAAGAGATAAAAATAAACAAAGGGGGACCCATTTTGACCAAGGCAAAAGATGGGGTGATTATGCAAGGCATAACATTTCCCTCAATCACCTTAATTGAATACTTTTTAATTATTTAATGAAATTCAAATTTCTCTCCATCACCTTAATTAAATATTTTTTATTATTTAATTATCTTTCAAATATTCTACTATCCCATTGTAATTAAATAATCTTTGATTGTTTAATTGATTTCTAATTTTCCTCTCATCCACCTTATTAAATAAATTTTAATTATTTAATTAAAAAGACCTTATTAAATAAATTTTAATTATTTAATTAAAAAGAGTTAAAAATAGTGTTTGACTATTTAATTAAAAATAGTGTTTAACTATTTAATTAAAAATATTTTTTAACTATTTAATTAAAAATTGTTTTTAACTATTTAATTAAAAATAATTATTTCTTCTTATCTCTCATAATTAGAATAATTTTCTAATTATTTAATTAGCTAATTTTATTGGCCTGTTAAGGGGCTTAGTTGGGTCAATCCAGTTTCTAAGGTACCAGTGGAGGTTGTTTGGGAAAAACCAATGGAGGGATGATGGAAAGTCAATTTTGATGGTGCCTCCAGAGGGAACCATGAACCATCAGGGGTAGGCTTTATTGTTTGTGTTTGAAAAGGGAATGTGTTGGCCTTTGGGGCAAAGAAGCTGGAGGTGGGGATGAACAATGTAGCTAAAGCCTTAGCAGCATTAATGACCATTAGATTTGGCAAAAAATTGGGGGCTTCAAAGATACATCTAGAAGGTGATTCTTTAATTATCATCCATGCAGTGATGAAAGGAAGTATTGATGCTTGACATCTGTAGAATTTAATTGTTAAGATTAAGGAGGAGTTGGTATCATCTGATGATTTTGTTGTTAACCACGTAAGGAGATCTAGGAATGTAGAAGCATACGTTTTATCAAAGTGGGCTCTAACATTCAAAGAAGTTGGTGAGTTAAGGATTGAAGATCTAAGGCAATTGGATTTTGTGGAGGCGATTTAATGAGAGGAGGGAAGTACTCCGTATGAGCAAGGAGTAATGTGGATCATAGTTTTTGAAGAGACCAAAGGAATGTTGTGGAGTTGGGTGGTCATGGTTAATGTACATCCTATATTAATGGCCGAGTGTGGAGAGTTAATTCCGATTATACTCCCTAATTCCTCATTTCTAGAGGTTTCTTTCGAGTTTTATGATGGAGAAGAATTATTGAAATAGTTTGTATTTGGGAGTCAACTCTAGAGTTATATAATTATAATGGAGGCAAACTTCATGCTCTTGACAAAGCGGAAACTCTATCCATTTTTTGGAGAAGTTTCGGAAAAGAGACTAGAAGGCATGTTTTTATTCAATGATGAGAGGTTGGTGCAGTGTGTGCAGTTGATTTTGAGCAAGGGGCTTGGGGAACTAAAACATAGGTTTCACACAAACATGGATGTTTACTCTTTGATCTTGGCATGGGGATTGGATTAGGGAGAGGCGGTGAAAATAGTGAAGAAGGTGATGGAAGCAATTGTTAACAGAGATTTCCTGGAGGGAATGGACTTGATTTTGGAGTGGGCCATTCTGGGTGTTGGATTGGATGTGTGTGAAGGCATTGATACTATAGAAAATGATGAGGTTGAGGGATGCATTCCTTTTGTGCGGTGGCTAGAAGGGAGCCTCAAAGCTCTCTAGAGAGAGGAAGCCAAATGTGGATGAGAGGCCTTGAAGTTGTTTGTGGAACTGATGGAGGTGGAAGCGGTGATTGCCCAAGCCCAAGCAGAAGCTACAAGACTAGAAATAAAAGAGCTTCGTCCTTAGAAGATGAAGGTGGCAAGAGCAGTAGGGAGTGGAGTGGACACCGGTAGCTCGACTTGAGCTTTGTAGTTTTTTGTCTTTCTGTGAATGATTTTTTTGAATCTACTTTGTCCATGTTTGTTAAATTTTGGGGGTTTAGCATTGTGTGGGATGTAATGGTGTTAGCGTATGAATGCTAGGTAGTTGGGGTAGTTACAAGTTTATACTGTGTAGGTATTTCTGAGGAATCTTTTGAATAAGAAGTAGAGGATTAAGAGTTTTAGATTAAGGAAAGGTAGGATTTTTGATAAAATTTTGAGACAATGGTGTTATTAGTAGGTGATTTTTTGGGGTAGTAGGAGGTTATAGAAAAAAAAAAAAAGATGATGTATTTTGACTTTATGATTTAATGAAATAAAATCTTATTACCAAGCAAAAAAAAATAGCTAATTTTCTTCAACAATTAAATGAATTATTTAATTAATTTAGTTGCACATTCCCTCCAAATGGAGTATTTCAAAATTCTAATTCTAATCAAATTTAAATTTGAAAATATCTCCTTCCAAAAATATCTCAAAATATCTTCCTAAATTTTAGGGAATAGCTTCAATTAATTGAACCTTTCCTCTTCAGGCATGAATCCTCACTCCTCAATTCACTCTCAACCATTGATCTCATATTTCAATATTGACCATCGATTAGATATCCCGAAATATATAAAAGAAGCCTTTAGCCTTCATTAGTGATCCCTCCTCAAAGTTTTTATCTAATTGGTAATTCTCTCCAATTAAGCTCAAAAAATCTAATCTTCCATAGTCATCAATCTTTCAAGCTTTTCATAATTGGATTTATGAAAGAATTAAGCAATCTAACATATCAAAGAATAATTCAATAATGGAGTAAGGACTTGCATTCTTGAGTGAGTTAAAAAGTAGGGTTTAAATTGTTTAATTCTCTCATTTCTTGTTTATTTCATTTGATTTTAGCTTGTCAATTCATTGGTAATGGGTTTAATTCGATGAATTGGTTCTTGGTTTTGTGATTTTATATAACCCTTGTGTTGTTTTCCCTCTTTATTGATCCTTCCATTTATCCCCATTCACAATCACAACCACTAGAAAATATTTATCCTTCTACAACTATCTCAAACCATGCACAAAGCCCTGACTAGGACAATCCTAGGTGTACTCTATACTCCAAGTTAGACACACTTTATGTGTCCCTTCTCCAATGCCCATAGCCCACCAAACCACCTTCTTCCTAAAGTGATCTCGATGCCCTTTCCAAGTCTCAAATAAATGCTTTATATAACCTTTCAAGGGGTGGTTTTAAAAATCACACCCTTTTATAAAGGCGTCCTTTCATAATTATTTAATAAATATATTTATTCATCTTTTTAAAAATGAATCTATTAAAATATTCATTATTATCCATCATTTTAACTAAAGGGTCATAATAACCTTTATTTTCTATCTCCCTTTTTAATTATAAGGGGATATTTTATCCAAAATATCTTTCATTTCACTTTGGAGAAAAATTCCGATAACATTTCTCCTCCCTATAATTTAGATGTTATCCTCAGTAGCATGAGATTTATTTATATCAAAAATCAAAGAACACATAATCAATGATTAAAAGTACATTCATTTTTCATATAGTATCATAATTTTTTCATATTTTTTATTTCATCTATATTCTCTCCCTCTTTAAAAAATAAAATCATATATCTTTCAATAATTCTCTCTCATTCCATTTAAATTTACAAATTCATTCAATAATCACTTTTCTAATATAAATTAAATGATGATAATTATGTATATGTATATATCTATGTATGTATCTATTTATGAATATACATACATACATACATATATGTATATTTATGTATGTATCCATTTATGTATATACATACATACATATATATGTACATGTATGTTTGTTTGTATATATATATCATAATTTATATTGGAAAAATGATTATTGATGAACTTGTAAATTTAAATGGATTGAGAGAATTATTGAAAGATCTATTTTTTAAAGAGGGGGAAAATATAGATGAAATAAAAATAAAATGAAAAAATTATGATATTATATAAAAAATATTCATGTATTTATAATAATCGATTATATTTTTTTGAGTTTTGATATAGATAATTCCCATGCTATTGAGGACAACATTTAAATTATTGAATGAACTTGTAAATTTAAATGGATTGAGAGAGAATTATTGAAAGATCTATATTTTTTTTAAGAGGGGGAAAATATAGATGAAATAAAAATAAAATGAAACATTATGATACTATATAAAAAATATTCATGTATTTATAATAATCGATTATGTTTTTTGAGTTTTGATATAGATAGTTCTCATTCTACTAAGGACAACATTTAAATTATAGGGTGGAGAAATATCTCACATATTTTTATTTTATTTGTTCTCACCCATATAACCCCTTTTCTTTAATATATATGTTCTAATGTTTTACATGCAAATTTAATATTAAATTTGAAGAAATATCATTATGTTCACATAACACTTACCTAGTGAATGAAATTCATATTCCCTATTGTGCAATATTCATCAATGAGTACCATATAATATATATAATCAAAATATATTTCAAGATTATAACCATGAATTTTGAACTACATGAATTTCTTTTTTTCATATACCAAGTAAAATTGAATGGAAACAAATACAAAATTATCTTTAAACAAATTTCATGCCATTTCATTAGTTGTTAAAACAAAGGTTTGAGGTAAGTATGAATCCGAAATGGATATAATATAATTTATCTTATTTCTATAAATAAAGTGTTTATAATACATAACTTAATCATAAATAATTTCTACACAATGTCAAATACTTATAGGTAATCAATAATAATGACCAATCTTGTATAAAAAATCTATGCAAGGCTATTGGGTTGATCAAATACAACAAAAAATTATTATAGAAAAACAACCAAAAAAAGTGACACAAACAATCCCATATAATCATGCACTAAGTATATTACCCAAATATGTTAGACCTAATCTTTTCTTTTTTTAATTAATTAAACTAACTTAATTTTTTATATTGCTATTATCCTCTTTTTCATCTAAATTTCTTCACAATATGATTAATATCTAGCCACCCAATTAAGACTTTCCTTAAAAATGAATTACTCCTTTACAATTCAGTCTTTTGGGTTAGCCATCCAAACCCCAAATATTGATCTAAAACTCAGTGGTCCTAAAATGGGTTGCTCTTTTTTTATATTCCCTTAGAATCTTCAAAATTTGGTATGCTATAGTCATGGATTAAAGCACATAGTTTTGTATATTGTGAATCGTTTAAAAATATTCTACTCATACAAGCATCAACATTGAGACCAATACAAGCTCTTGTGATCACAAACATGAGAGAATATCAACTCCTTTTGAGTAACCACACTAGAAACCACCTATGTAAGACCAAGAGTCGCAACTTAGAAATCCACTTATTTAGAAACCACTTCCACACTAGAAGCCAACTGTGGCAGACCAAGAGTCGGAACTTAAAATTCCATATTAGATGTCTCTTTGGGATTTGAACTTGGGTCTCTTCAATGAGAACTCAATTGTTTAACCAATTAAGCTCAACTTGACCTTGAAGCATATATTAAATCAATGCATAGTAGTAAATAATAAAAAAATGATTTCAGATTAAACTTCCCAAAAACGATCTCTTTCTAGCCATTAGTCCATAACAACCAGAACATGCTTTCAAAAATAAGGGCTAGACATTGGGTCCACTTTTTAACCAAAAAGTGAAAGTGTTTTTTTTGCAAATCAAAGTTTGTCACAATTGGAGTAATAATTTGAAGCACTTACACATAGAATATTAAGAAATTCTAGTAATATGAAATATAATATTTTGAGTCTAGTTTTCAAATATGTAATTTATTTTAATACCCGTATGATACAAGTTAATTTTTAATAGGCATATACAAAAGCCACTTTTTAAAAGTCACTTTTTAAGTTCCATAACATACATGTGTATGGCTAACATAATTTGACCTAAATAAAAGAATTTTTCTCCTTTTTTGGAGAAATATGTGTATTATAATGAAGTTTGATGAAGATATTTTTATAATTTTTTTCTATTTTTTTTAATTAATTTTTTATTGGCCCTAATTGCTATTTTTTAAAACCTCTCGTGTACAACCAACATAATTTAAGATAAACTAATCATTTTTGGGTTTTTTCATTGTGTGTAGATTGATAATATAATTTTTTTTAAAAAGAAACTTAAAGAATTAAGTTATTAAAAAAAACCAAAATCAGACATTTCAAGTTTATGAAACAGTTTCCTCATAAATTAATTATGGGTAGAAAGATAAATCCAATTATAAAAAAAATACATATTTGAAAAATAGCTATTGTCATCTATTATGGATTTTAATTTTATCAAAAAATTCTAAGAAAATTATTAGCCATATTGCTAAAGTTAGTTTTTCTCTTGCTATTTTCATAACATTGTACTTGCAGGTTCAAGGCTAAGGGGTGGGTTTTCAAGCTAAAACAAAAGAAAAGGCATCCATGTTTTATATTTTTATTTTTTTGAAACATACCTATTTAAAAATGTGTATCCATTCTAGAAATGAGTGGTAATATTATGTAATTAAAATGGGTATTTGTTTTAAAAATTAGGTTTGAGAGCTCAAGCCTAAACAAGTACCCATTGTTTATGAAATGAGTACTAGCTTTTGCTGATATTTTTTCAAGCCCGAAACTTCTCCTAGAAGTGGACCCAACTTCTTGCACTAACCCATAAGAAACAACCAATACCATGTTGCATTTGTTAGATTTTTTAATAGAATTAGCAAATTTAAAATTGTAAACTACCAATTCATTGGGATAAGGTTGTCTTATCCTTTTTCATATCATAGAAAATTTTAAGAATTTTAAGCAAAAAAATGAAGATGAAATATTAAACCTTATAAAACTTCTTAAGCAACAAGATATTAGCAAACTACAATCACCCATAAATTTATGGATGATAATATGTTCAAGTAAATTTTTAGATGATTATTTGGCTAGAATTATGAGGATACCCTCAAGTGGACCATAATTGTTATTGTTGGGATCTTCTCATGAAATGGAATTGACACTATTAGATTGTATATAATCAAAAACTATTAGTATAAATTTCTAATCCAAGAAACGGTTTTGATTTTTTAGATGTTTTCTCTCCCCATATAAAGTTTGGCATGTCCCAATGTCTAATCCTAAGAACATTAAAACTTATTTAAATATCTTATTTTCTAAAGTTAAAGATGTGAAAATGATCCCAAGACTCATGGGTTATGACTCACAATGTAACCTATGTTAGACTTGAGTAACAAATCTAAGTGTTAGAAAAATGGCTATTCTTTTCATGCAAAAAGTGTGAAAAACAACCAAAGAGCCTTACTAAATATGGAATTCAAGCACTAATATCTAAATTTGAAAAGACACAAAAATGATTAAGTGAGACAAGCTATATTTAATATACCACTTGTCAAACAAATTACAGGTGCATGGCTTTGGATTCTATCCTTGTAGAGAGAAAATGAGATGTTACTGAAAATGGTGAATGACAAAATTTGAAGTCCCAACTAAAGCAAGGTATATATGACACTCATCATATAATAGAGGTTGAGCTAAGAATAAAATGGTGTAATCCAATATTATTATCTAAAATCAATCATATGGGCATACTCAAATATATTCAACCATTTTATGAGGTACAATGAAAGTTTACTTAGCTATGACCTAAGAATAAGTGAAAAGAACTAAACAAGAATAATGTGCAATAGAATCATGGTTAGTCCCATACTACACAAACCTTGGGCATAATAGACAAAATCCAAGAAAATTAGTTCACATTACCAAAGGCATTGCCAACTTCCTTCCCTTAAATCATATGCAACAACCTTTGAAACTATATATGATGTCCAATGCTAAATACATAATCCCCAACACCAACACAATTCCATAGACATCTATGCCCATTACTAATCTCAAGGTATTATTTGATAGAGTGTGGAGGCATACTTCATCCTTGCAAACTATCTTTAGCCAATTTCAAGCTTAGGTTGGTTGACTGGAATTTCAAAAGCTCGAGATATCCTTTTTTTCCCAAAAGAGTATTACTACAATTATTTTTTATAATTTTTTGTTTAGATGTTTGAAACTAAACTAGATGAACCAAAAACATAAAAATGTTGAATGTTGGCTCACTCATTTTGAAATTTTGATTTAGAGTTTATAGTTAAAATGTTTATTCATTAATTTTGGAATTCAAGTTGTTGTCACTCAATATTACATCCTTTCTAAGTTACAAAACTTAGCATATTGGTGAAACATGGGAACTTTTCCAAGTTGTGGGTCACCTAAAGTGGAAAAGAACCTTCGGAGAAGGTTGGTTCCTTTGATACCTCACCTAAAATGGACTAAATATTGCCTTACTAAGAAAAAGGGTAGAAGAAAGGGTTTGAAGATGAAATTTAAGCTCCTACCAAGGTGATGCACCAAAAATTTGTTTGTTTTAGACCTAAACTATTGTTTTCTCATACAAGTAATCAATGTTTCAGTTATTTGTGCACAACATTAGTATTTGGAATATCTGTGTATAAATGTTTTATTGAAAGGTCTATGTTTTCTACAGATTTAGAAGGAGGAAAGTGCATTATTCTTCACAATCTAAGATATCTTTGAACTTTGACACAAGTAATAAACTACATAAATATACCCATTTTTCTTTGAAATGATAGAAATAAGACATTCATTTGAGGATTCTAATGAAAAGTCATAGAAAATGATATCAATTACCTCATACACTTAACAAAAATAGAACTTTTGAAGGCCCAAGATGCTCAAATTTTATTGATGAAGAGGAGTTTACAACAATGCATAATCTGAAATCTGTATTTCTCTTGAAAATGCTTTGAAAAAGAGTGTACAATGTGTTATTTTCAGTCATAAGACTGAAAAAACTAAGTTACAATGTCAATCACACCAAAACGAAACTTTAAGACAAGTTTACAATGCTTTTGTTAAAATGAAAAGAACTTAGGAAAAAATGAAACAAGGCTTCCTTTTATCCATCCTACGCTAGAGAAGATGTAGGATAACATCCAATGATAATAAAAACTCATTAAAATATCCTTTATGACTAGTGTTGACTATTTCCTTTCATCTGGGGGCTTGTAACTGCTTGAAATTGGCTTCATCATGCTTGACTCCACAAAAATATCTAGCAAGGCATTGGTATAAATTTTAACCATTTTAACTGTCTTTTTTCTCATATGGATGCCAACAAGACCCCTATATCTGCTCTTTGACCCAACTAGATGCTTGCAGTTGTCCACTCTTGTTGAAACTACCTTCTAGATACTTGAAACTTTTGTCATAAGTGCATCCAACTACCCCTTAATCTTCTCCAATTATTCCTTATTTCCTCACAACTACCTTGAAAATGAATAGGACATGTGTGATGCTTGCTCTGGCCTCATAGTATCTAGGTCATGGTTGTCATTCCTCTTAAAAGGTTGTCACATCATCATGAAAAACTCAATCATAACTATTTTCATGTTTTCTTTTAATTGTCATTAGGCACCTTGACTGTCTTGGGTTTTCATGCTTGAAACTATATATCAAAATAAACAACACTATCCTTAATATTGTCATTGTATTTGGATTTCCCCTTGTCCTATGCTCATTTTCAATGGTTTATCTTTATTTGTAAACCTATTAAGGTTCTCATTCCACATGCTACTCACACAAGTGAATATTCTTCTAAGACTTTAATGGTTTTTCATCTCCTCACTTCATTTCTAAGACCATTATATGTCATTGGGTATTGTTACTATGACTATTATGAGAACTTATATGTAGCTTACTCTATGTATTTCTCTTAATAATCAATGTCTCCTCAATTACTGACAAGACTGTCCTATTCTAGATGATTGTCAAAAAGACATTAGCATATGATTTTCCTTTAATGTTCATGATCTTCCCACTAGTATAATTTGGCAAATAAATGACTACGTGACAAAAAAAATTTAGTCAAGTGACTAACACTAGTAGAATTTAGAAAATAAATGACTAATTTGGTCATCGGGTAAAATCACAACTAAATGACTAAATAAATGACTAATATTAGATACATAAAAATGACTAAATAAATGTGCTCATTATTAAAATCTTGGCCATAATTTTCATTTTAATAAACATACTCTAAAACCTTCATTTGGAATAAATATTTTGTTTTGTGGTGTCATCAAATGAACACCAAAGTTTCTTCTAAATTGACTGTCCAACTCCTCAAAGGGCCCAACTATGTAGTGTGGAAGATAAATATGCATACAATTCTCAAATATATACTAAGCTACTTATAAGTTTACATACTCTACATTTACTAGAGGAAAATAATGATATTACAAATAGTTTAGAAGTATGATTATATAAATTAGTTAAATTATAATAGAAGAGATTTTGATGGAGATAAAAAAATAAAGAGATAGAGACAAAAAAAAATATGGAGGTAGAGAGATAAAGAGGAATAGAGATATAGATGGAGAGAAAGATTGAAAGAGAAAAGAATAGGAAAAAGAGAGATAATACAAGAGAGATAGAAATATAAGAGATAGAAAGGGAAAGGGAGATAGAGAAAAGAAAAAATAACTTCTGATTATTTGTTTCACACCAAAAATACAAGAATGGTATGTGTCCTTGGGGAGTTATGCTCAAGGTAGCATGACATTTGATATAGACAAACAAACTTATAGAGAGAGAAAGACATAAAAGAGAGAGGGATATAGAGATAAGATATAGAGAGAAAAAGACATAAAATGCAGAGGGAGATATAGATAAGATATAAAGAGGTGGATAGAGAAAAAATAAACTAAACTCCTATAATAAATTTACTATTACAAATATATAATTTGGTCTAATGAAAATTTATATTTAAAATATATATTTATTGAGTGAATTCTAATTGAGACCTTTGTTACATAAACAACATCATTTTCTAAATGACCTACCAATTGACCTCATGTACTACACATATGTTTGAAAAAATACACCAAAATTTTCTCTAATTAACCTTTCATACATCTTCGATGTACCTATTGCACACCAAGGTGCAACTGCTAGTAATAATTTTATATGTGTATTTAACATGTCAAAATCTTGGCCATAATTTTCATTTTAATAAACATGCTCTAAAACCTTCGTCAAGACCTAATTTTCAATTGTAGCTCATCAAAATGGAGAAGTGAGAGTCAAAACCTTATTTTCAAGGTAGCTTTCCAAAATGGAGAAGTGAAAGAACGATGCCTAATTTAGGGTTGCAACCTCTACCCATTTTTCCACATCAAACATAATTTGTGTAGAATCTTATGGTAAGTCACTTTCCATGGTTTCACTTAATTTTACTTTTCAAATCTGTACACGGTCATGCCATTTTTTATTGTGTTAAGAATTATTTCTCATTGCATAGGTGAATTTACTATATTGTCCAAGCTTATTTTCAAACCAGGGATTCATAACAAAGCTTGTTTATGTTAATCTTAATCTCGAAAGTAGGTGGTCTTGAATAGGAGCAACACAATGATTACAAGAACATTATATTTCACTATTGGCTTTTCCATTCCCATGGCACCCATCTTGAGCATGCCCTATTCATTCAACAACCATAGAAAACATCCATGTAAATACAAAAGCCCCAATTACTTGGAATATAGTATGTCAATTTCTTACAACCTTGGATGTAGACAAACAAATTGCCAATTAGGACTAACAGTTTGGTTATCTAAATTGTAGTGATGACTTGACCATGAAAATAATCCATATGGTGATAAATCCTACAAAAAATAAAACATCTAAATAATGTACACTACAAAAACTCCAATTACTTACAATATGTAGTATGCCAGTTTCCATGACACTCTAGGTTACAACCAAGGAAATTGTTGTGTTCAAGGGGATAATATTTCATTCGTCAAGTGGAAATTGTAACCTCAAACTGTCAAGATTCATAAATGAGGGCCCTAAGAAATGTCATTTAAAATTAAACCAAATAGATTATAAACACTAGCACGTTAAAGTGTTAATTGATGTGTCAAAGAAGAAAACCACAAACCTGGCATATGATCTCACTGATATGTAAAAATATAGAACAGACCTACAAATTAACAACAATCCATAATAAGTAAGAAATTATAATGCATTTCCCTTCTCCAAATTCTAAATTTTAACTTAATCTTCCACACACAACCCACTGCCCCATATACAAATCTTCATTGGGAAAAGTATAGTGAATCATCAGACATCCAAAACAATTTCCAAATAAATGAGGATAAAATAGAATTGTTTTGAAACAAAGAGGTAGACATATTATAGTGCAACCAAAACATATTCTAAGATAATAAGATGACAATTCCAACTACTCCCTATATGTCAATCACAAAATATTTTAAAAATAAAATACAGAGCATTGTGATGCTCTTGTCAAACTACCAATGCTACAAGGATAAATTTGTATATTTCTCAAGCCCCCTCAGATAACCATTTAGATTTGTAAGTTTTTTTCTTTGATCACTTCATTAGTGTAGATTAATGTGTCTTAGTGTGTCTTAGTTGTGTCTATATGAACATGTGAACAACATGTGTTCATCTGTCTTACAATTCATAACCCTATATTGTAGTTCATTTTCTTCAATAGACTTTGGCAGGTAGTTCTAACTTCAAACTTCCTATCCCACTTCTAAACTTGTGTGGTTGTTTCTAACCAAGATTTCTTGTAAACATCCCTACCATGCACAACTATGCATTTATTGGAGGTCAAGTTCAAGAACTACACATAAGATACTACATTTTTGAGATGGCCCTTTAATAGTAGGTGTTGACATCTAATTCCTAGAAAGTTTAAAATAGGTGAATAGAGAAAATGGTAATCTCCATTTGAACTCTCCACTATCTGCAAGATCCATCCTTGCACCAACTTGTGCATTGATACTTGCAACCTTAATTCTGTTCATTTTGATTATGAAATCCTTGGTTTCCCTAAAACCTTGTATTCTCATTATATAGTATATACTAATCTATCTCTGCAAGCACTATTTTGTATGTTTGAGTGATAATTCAAAATGAACCATACACTGAAGCAAGTCCAATGCTAATTGCAAAAGTATCAGTAACATTATCAGTCTTGAGTATTCTAGATTTCTCCCTTTTCTTTTTTCATGTAATAACCATCCAATACCTGACCTAATATATATATGTACTGTTGGGTTTGGCCATCATATATATATTTCACATTTTTAATTTTTAATTGTAGCATAAATATATACTAGCAAGATTTCGATAAGCATCCTATTTGCATTAGCATTGTTACAACTTAGAAGTAGTATATGATTATGGTTCTACTTCTAGAAATTAAAATTTTCTTGGATTGAATGGGCCTTGGTTTGGAAACTTTGAGAGGGCCTCTAAAATTATAGATTTAGTGAATAATGTTTATCTATCCACCACATGGACTGCAAGAAGGAAGGATTGATGAACAAGGTCGATGAGGAAAAAATGACTCACCTTGTCAAGTGAGAAAATGGGAGGATGCATGTAACTTGGAAGTTGCTTGTAGAGGGTGATGTTGTCTCACAATTGATCACCATATAATTACATTTATTTTTGTTGTATCATAAGTGTACATTTTATTTAGGGATTAATGGCTTCATATATATCATCTGCTCAATCTCCTTTTGGTTTTATTTGATTTAGGCCATAAGGTATTTGTTTGTTGGATTCAGCAATGCATTCTATAGGAGGTTTAATTACTAGATTCTTTGTCTCCTTTCCAAACTTGAAGCTGACTTTGGATGCTAGGGACTTACGAGAGCTTCATCTTTCCATAGAGATACGTACCAATTCTATTGTGGATTGGATAGGATAACCTCAATAGCATATAATTTCCTTTACAAAATCACAACATTTTTTTATGGATTATTCTTTATAGCAAAGTCTTATTTTCATGCAAATAACTTTTTTTATTAATTATTAGCATAAGCATTTATTTCATGGAATATCAGGGGTCCATAACATGAATAAACTATGATTTCATTTCTTGTAGGTTTCTTGTGCCCTATTAATGGCAAAGGAAAATCTTGATAACTTTTTAGACACTAAGAACATTTTAATACAAATGGGAACCTATTTTCAAGTACAGGTGAGTAATATTGACTATTATTTGCTTTTTTATTCTTTTGAATGCCTCCTCTGCACCCTCCCTAATTCTATTATTCTTTCCTGTATCAAATACCTTTTTTTGTTCTTTGTAGGATGATTATCTTGATTGCTTTGGTGATCCACAAACTATTAGGAAGGTGAGGACATTATCTAATCTAATCTAGCTCAAATATGGTTGCTTAAGTTGCTAATGGCGTTTTTTAAGATTACAAATTTCTCATGTAGGTTAAGTTGCTAAATTGTTTTATGGGGATCTATCACCTATCTTTGGGGGCCATCTTGAATGACCCAAACCTTTCTACTTTTATTTGAGCCCTTTTCTCACATCCTAGAGAAATTTAAGGATTTGTTTTACATCCTTGGGACATTACTCTTTTTGATTTTCTGTGGGTGGGGGAGTTTTTATTTGGTATATCTATACTATGAAGTATCTCTTAATATTTTTAAACTGCTTATAGAAGGATTAAATGAGTTTCATTATTGCTAGGGCTGAATCTAACACATGATCTTGTATTGTAATATTCTTGTATGGTCCTCTCTTGATTTGATTGTCAACAATCCAAGATACCTATTTGAACACATTTTTGTTGTAATGAAATGAATTTTAAGAATTTCTATGTTAATCATAGACTGACTATTCTATTTTTGGAGTTGGTACATGTAGATAGGAATGGACATTGAAGAATTTAAATGCTCCTAGCTTGTAGTGCAAGCTCTTGAATGAGCAAATGAGAGCCAAATTCAAAGACTATATGTATGTAGATAAGTCCATTTTTATTTGTGACTATCTGCATAATTTTGCACTAACTACTTGTTGACTAACAGTGATTATGTTTTTTTTTAGGCTAATTATGGAAAAGCATATCCATCTTGTGTTGTAGAAGTTAAGGATTTATATAGAGAACTTGGAATCGAGGTCTGTTTATTCTTTTATTTTTCGTTATGAGATGTTAAAAAGTGATCTTTTATTTTCAAAGTTTCCACTATCAAATTGCATAGTTCACTGAAGAACTTATTTTTATCTATAAAAATGATATTAAGGGACATGTATATTGAGTTGTCTATACAAATTTCAGAATTTGAACTCTTAAAATTAGTTTCCACTTTCTAAGGGGGCATGCAAATCACTTTTGAGGTTGAGTGTAAAAAATAGAGTAGCATGTAAAGAAAAAGGATGAACAATAATAAACTGAAAAGTGGCTCTTCTATCAACCATGTAGAGTAAAATGAAAGGAGTGCAAGGATGGTAGGGGTTTAACATTTATAGTGCAATGCAACTTGAGTCACTAGGTTCACTAAGATATTTGAATAAATTCACAAGTTTCAAAATCTTCAGGGCACAATAGATAATTTTGATATACTAATTAACAGAAAAAATCTATTTGGCACATATTATGGTCTATACCAATTCTTCGTGTATAGGAAAATTGATGAATCAAAATTTGCATGTATTCTATTTGACCCTCTAATTTCCTTATTATTGATGACAACTACCAATTATAAAAGCCAAAGTCTTATATGAACCCTACAACTAGAAATCAAGAGCTTAGTGTTGCATTAAGCTTGTCTTCTATAAGGGTGCACTGATACGATATAACAATTAACAAGATGAATACTATATCCAAATAGAAATCCTATGAGGACAAAGAAAGATAAAATTAAAAGATTCACACATGCCTTTATCTTGTCTTGAATGTTGATTGAGCTATCTGTGTCATTTTCATAATTGTTGATGGTTTCAGGTATCAAATGATTTGTTATCATTTTATGGCATCCTAATCTCTTTGTGGAGAAGATTGACCCATGTGTTACTGTCTCTGTTCATCAACTTGGGGTCTACTTTTAACATTAAAACCATACAACTTAAACACAAATTTAGCAACAATAACTATAATTGTTTTGTTTCAATTGAATTGTATGTGGTTATAAAAAACAACATAAAAACATGTATTCACATATTTATTATCTTTTCTTCCCATTACTTGTGTTGATGTTGATAGTCAAAACATGCTCTATATGCAAATGCAAGCCAAAACATACAAGAAAGTGTTAGGAATAGAAACATAGAGAAATATACAATAAAATGAACGTAGAAATAAAATATAAAATAGTTTCAAGGTGTCTTGGGAACCCTTTTCAATTTGGGTTTTTTCAAACTAATCAAGACTAGAGTATATATATTTATTAAGTTGTCATGATTGTGTTTCCTCTATGGCAGACTGGTAAAGAAGGTTAAGTAAAGGTTTTGAATACTTATTTGTAGAATCTAGTGACCACTATCAGTGCAAATGTTTGGAGTTGATATTAAGAAGTGTTGTGAACCTTCTTCAAAGGTGGTATTTGATGAAATTAAAGGAATTGCACCCTTTTGGTCTACTTCCTTGTTATGACAAAGTTGACTGTTGAAGTAAAAGTGTCTTTGGAAAAATTTTTAGTGATCCTTATTGTATGGTCTTAAAATCCTTGAAGTTCATTTATGTGAGTGTCATGAATGCCTCTAAAGAAATGATGAAGGTCAGTGTGTTCCAATTGGTGTAAGGGTCAAAGTTGGCAAGTTTGAACCATTTCAAGAAGCCTAATTAGTCCTAAAATACAGAATTACCAATCCATTGTTGGGGTGTTGTTACAAAACAACTTGTGAAGGAAATTTGGATTGTTGAAGTGTCTAAGTGGTTGATAGGGTATTGAAGGATTCCATTGGTCATTGTTACCTTGTGTAAGGTTAGCCAAGTGTCAAATAGGGTGTTATGTTGTTGATTTCTTATGTTGATTTGTTGCCAAGTAAGCCCCAAGAATTCCAAGAAGCATGAAAAGTGAGAACACTACCTTGAGATTTGTAAAGTAACTGAGAAGTTTGTGTTTGTCCTCCTACCTCTGCATCAAGAACCGCCAATAAGAGTTCCCTAGCCTGACATGGAGTTACTTGTATGACTCTTACCACATTACAGAAAATGGAACTAACTACCCCCACCTTATCAGCCTATCAGTGGAGCTATGAGGGGAGTTCCCCCGATGTAGTAATGTTAGGCCGATAGTGTCCCTATTTAAAATGATGGAAATGGCTCACATCTCTTAGATCAATTTCTCTTGCGACAATCTTGGAGATGAATTTAGATGTAGTGTGGTAATTGAAACATACTTGAAGGTTCTTAACAACTGTAATAGTTGTACCAGGGGCCATGTTTAACATTTTTTATTGGATCAATTTCCCTCATTAGCTATTGAAAAATATTGCAGTATTCACCTCAAGAACTACAACAAGGGTTATGAGATACCTTGCAATAATAAATGAGGTGTTTTCTTGGAGTTCTACAATGTAATTACTAATTTGATTCAACCCCCTTACAATTATTTCAAGCTTCCTATGCTATATTTCAATAGTTTCATTTTACTTTTGTCTCCTCCACAGTTTCCTCATAGTTTTATCTCCACCCCTAGCCATAGGTTTGCAAGCTCTAATAAAGTCTCAATATTTTTATAAAAGAGTACTCTTTGTTTTTTCAGTTGGATTGAATTAAAGATTGAGAGCTGATCAATCTATTGTCCTTGCTTATGATGTGACTTAAAAAAAATGAACAATTTGATTTGGGTTCTCAGTTTGTTTGTTTGGTTGCAGTGTGGAATGAACTGGAATAAAAAGGACAAAGAAATGTTCTTTACAAGGTACAACGAAAAGAGAGAAGAAAATCCACAACAAGAACTAAAGAAAAAGTTAGAGGATATAGGCACTAGATTTTTACAAACTCACTTTTTGAAACACTTATCAGAATAATACGACTAGAAACATTGATGCAAATGTTATGAATATTATTTTACTATACAAGCTAAAAATATTAACAGATTATGTGTTATATAAATTTTTTTATAGGAAATTAAAAGTAGCCACCTATAATAATAGTATAGGTAGAAATCATTGATAATATTTGGAAGTAATTGAGAAGTGGAGGAAAAGTGTTGTGTACGCGGTCCCTGCTCCCAAAATCATCTGACATTCTTAAGCCGAGCATCCAAAGCCATCACCAGATTTTATATAACCTAACTAGTTCATTTTATCCACTCTCTGTAATATTATTACAATCAGATTTATCTTTCTATTTTTCTTTTATTTTCCTTATACCACACAACTAAATTTGATGAGGAAAAACAAGAATCTCAATGATCATTTCCGAGAATAAGAGTGGAAATATTTATTTCAGGGATGCCAAAGAAATGAAACACTAGATATTCGACTTCAAAAATACTAACAAGATGCTTAATTAGGTACTTGTCCATAGACGAATAAAAACTATTTCTTTCATTTGTCAATAAAAAGCTAGCCACTAATATTGCAAGTCATATTAAGGAATACTATATGTAACACACCAATGAATAAATCTTGCTCTCCACCCTACCGTAATGGCACCATGGAGCCTCATGGGCTCTAGCCATACCCCCGAGCAAGAAAGTCTCGTAGCTCCAAGATGATGCATGGAGCCTTCTCAAATTTTTACAAGGAATAACAAAAAAAATGTCATAACACCAAATCCCATGAATCTAAGCTCTCTACTCTTGTTTCAACCATGATTCATGCAACATACCACTTCCTTACAAGAAATAAACAAAGGGGAAAATAGAAGTAAGGGAGAACTTATCTCTTTAATTTAGGTGGAGGAATTCAACTCATTTATCCTTCTTTCCTCTCCAAGCCAAGCCATCTTGATCATTATCTTCCCCAAAAGGGCTTCTCCTCTCCTCTCCTCGTTTTATATCATCTTCACTAAATTTCTCCAAAAGGAGAAGTGGGTAACACCCCACTCATTCTTCTTCTTCAAAATATATAGAAGTTTCAATTTGCAACTCTTGGATGGGGATGTGTGGAGTGTACTTTCCTTCATAAATGAGGGTATTTTCCTTATCAAATAAAATACATGCACTTGGGAAAACCCTCCATCTTTCCACCCCATCCTCTCCTCAAAATTAGTCACTCATCATTAAGAGGACTTTCTAGGGGTCAAATCATGTATTTGGAGCACTATTGTATGCCTACTTGACCCCTACCACCAAGGTATAGACCGTAGGGGTTTATTTTTACATCCCAACCAAGGAAATTGACCAATAACCCTCTTTAAAGACCCACCTAGGGATTCATCCGAGTTTCACACTTGGATAAGGATTCCTAAACCCTAACTCCCACTTACACCTCACATGACACAATTAAACTCCCTCACAAAACAAATAAATAAATTAGCCCTTTAATATCCACCCTCACACCCTAGTCTACCAACAGAATAAATCTATGTACTTCTAAGATAAAAAAGAAATCAAATACATAACCACAACGGAATGTCTTACTGTTTTCTTTAGTTGGTTTTCCCTCCTCATACTAGTACCCTCACTTTCCTGCACTTTACCAATTCAATCATTAGCAACAATCACACATCCCATTTGTTTGCTAGTTAAATATACCAAGATTTGACCTTGCAACAATCCCATTTAACATTTCAATTGTATTCCTTGATTTACATACATGCCTAACACACTCATGGAAATGGCAATGAAACAAAATGACAAAATGAAATACGAGAATATTGCCACATAACCACACTATTTATTGCCCACATCACATCTCACCATCTATTCAAGGAAACATATAAAAAACTAGGGTTGTATCAATCACACATGAAATGGGGCCTTACATGGGATGAGTGAGGTTGTAAACCTCACCTGAAAGAGAAACGAAGCTATCAAGAGTGCAAAGATGAATGAAGAACCGTGAAGAGACGAACAATGAAGCATGGAGAGCAGAAAAATTTTCAGAGCGAAACCAATTGAATAGTCGAGAATGTTTGTAAACAAAAGGAATGAGAGTAAGCGGGATATGTGAGAATGTGAAGCATTGAATGAACCTTGATCTCTAATTAACGTGCCTGACAGTCCGAGTAAATGTGAAGTGAAGCGTAAGGCAATTTGGTAAGTGGAGGAGATGAAGGAAGCAGTGAGTGTTTAATGCTCTAAACTGATGGTTGAGGGTGGTGAGGCTATCATGTACATGTGATCGTCCAATCTAGTGTATGTATATGTTCTCACTGATTAAGGAGGCGCATGGGCTCCACTTTTGGGTAGAGGGAAAAATTGGCCTGTTTTGGACACATTGACATAAAATATGATTCATAGATGGTGGGGTCATCAATTTTTTTTAAAAAATTATATGGGAAGATGTACAAGTGGTAGGGTGACATAGCAGACTAGTTTTAAAATTATTTTGGTCCATGTGGATAGCCATGTGGACCTGCAAAGTTGACCCGCCCTACTATGGGCCCCTCTCCCTATCAATTTTAGTGTCAAAAAATTATAAAATTAGGGTTATCAATGAAATATCAAACACACAAGTCAAAAATAGAAAATATTAAGCACAAGAAATTTCACCCATCTAAGCTATAGATGCACCATTCTATGCAACAAATGTGTCATTTTGTGCAACATATGTACTCAAATTCTCAACAATTGCACCCATGTTCTAGATAGTTGTGACATTCTGAAAATGATTGTGCCTAACAACCCTTTAACTTAAAAAAACACATAAACTCACAAAAAATAAGGTTAAATCAGGGACAAGGGTGTCCCACTAGGCGTGCCAAAATGTATGATCTAAAAATCTAACTATGAAACTGAAAATTAATCAATAATCATCAAGAATTCACAATCAAAAGATCATAACAATAGAGAAAATAAGGTAAACTGATTCAAACAAGATGTAAACCTGCAAACACTGAAACACACAATTCACCTTAGCATAGCTCCATTTCTCTCATCTATTCACCTTGGAGAATGGTGTTGAAATATTTTCTCTTAGATTTTAAATAAGCGCAATAGCAATAAAGCACTGTAGTAATTTGAGTATAGTTTTGTTGCACAATATGAGATAAAAAAATGAGTGATAGGATAGTTGCATTTATAGATTTTTGGTGACATCGATCAAAATTATTGAGATTAGAGGAAATACTAAAAATGATCAATTGTGGAGGATTGATGAGAGGATTTGATTGATTGTTAATTGACTACATGATTTAGATAAATGATTGCATAATTTTGTTAAGAGGATTGAATGGAGTGATAACTAGGACTAACATGTTGTTAACATGATTAATTGCTCAGTTAATTGATTTGATAGATTAGTGAGCTTGAAGTGAGTGAAAGTGAAATTTTTTTGATGGATTAGTGGATTGAGTTGATTGCTTTGTGAAATGATCTAGTTGAAGAGTGAAGTGAGAGTTAGCCCTAGTTAACTAGTGAGGTGGAAATGCATGGAAATTAATAAATTGATTAATTATTAATGGTATGTGCAAAATAGATTAAATAAATAAAATAAATGATTTTATTTATTTATTTGGAGAATGGATAAATTAAATAATTGAATAATTCTTTAATTTTGAGAATTGGGGAATTAATTAAATAATAACAAATTATTTAATTAATGGAAGAATAATTAGTAAATTAATTAAATAATCAAAATTATTTAATTAATAAAGGAAACTGATAAAATATGTAATTTAAGTAAATAATAATAATAAAATTATTTAATTAAATGCAGAAGACAAATTGAGGGTACCTAATGATGGAAAATGATGGTCTTTTGGTAGGAATATGTTAGTCAAATCTAGGTGTCTATAGCATACAACATGGGTTTTGGTACAAAATATAATGCCCTAGGTTTCACCTAGACATCAATACATGATTTTTTTATTACAAATGTGACACCATCATGTCATGTTGCACAACTACACACATAAGGTAACATGAAATTAAAAAATAGCACACAAGGCATACAATAATCAAGACACCAAGCATGGTGACACAAGTAGAATTTACTTACCAAAATATTGGTCAAGATCATTGTGAAATTATAAAAATACACATCTTCGTAGAAATATAGAGCTTCCAAATAATTTTGTAACTTTTATAGAACTTGAGAGTTCCCATACAATTATATAGTTTGCAGAACATCAAAACTCCTATACAAGTATATAGTTTTATATAGCTTTCAAGTTCCTTTGTAACTTTTTGGTTTTATGAAACTTAAATTTTTTATTGTTGTATAGTCCCTTTAAATTGAAAGTGAATGTGCTCAATCCCTACAACCCTTCAACTTGAGGAACTTTAGATTTTATATACAAGTTTATAATGCCTACTATCAAGTTTTGATTTCTACCAACACACTATATAATTTAAGAGTTCACATTTATATTTGTGGATCCTATTGTATACACCTAAATCTAACTAACATATTTCTTGCAAAACATCATCATTTTTCCTTCTACATTTAATTAAATTAACATTATTTCCCCTTCATCCTAGATAATTAAATAGTTTTTAATTATTTAATTATTTAAAATTTAGATTCTCCTTCTATTTATACTTTAATTAAATCACTTATTTCAACATTTTTCCTCTATTAATTAAATATATTTCCCTCCACCAAATTGATTAAATAATTTGCAATTATTTAGTTAATTTATTTCAAAATTATCTCTTTCCAAAATCACATTAATTGAATATTTATGTAATTAATATTAATTATTCTTATCAACATTATCTTCTTCTAAAATAAATAAAATTATTTTATTTATTTATTTCCCCTTTTCACATGTAATTAATAGTTTACTTATTTAATTATTTATTAGTTACTCATGCATTTCCACCTCACCAAGCAACTCCCACTCATTTTTAGATCACTTATCAATAAAATCAGTCTTTTATCCAATCTATCATGTTTGACTTACAATCACTCACATTTATCTAATTCATAAAATATTCTTAACTAATCTATGCACTCAACTCACTTAAATCATGCAGTCAATTAACTATCCATCAATTCCTCTCATGGATTTTCATCTATTGGTCTACTCATTCTCTCATTAGATCTCAACCGTTGATTGATATCAAGAAATCTATAAAAAAAACCTATCATTCATCAATTACCTCTCTCTCATTCTAGCAAGAAATCTATACTTGTATTATATCAAAGTGCTTATGAAAAATATGAGAGAAATCAATCACTACACTTTTCTCGAAGATGTAAAGAGAACATTAGAGCTAAGCTATGGAAATCACGTAGGTTTACAGTATCTATTTTATTAATTTTTCCTTATGCTTCATTGGTGTGATCTCTTTTGAATTTGATTTTGAACTACTTTATTTTTGTTTGTTATTCAATTTCATAGTCATATTCTAGGTCATATATTTTTGCATGCTTAGTGGGACCCTCGAGTCCTTGAATTTAACATTTTTCTATGATTTTTTCATATTTTGAGTAGTTATATTGGTACATTTGCTCCCAAATTGGTATATTTTTTAGGGAATTTGGTGCATTTATACAAGAATTTAGTGCATCTATGCTTGGGTTTGGCATATTTATTCCATATAATGGCATATTTTATCACAATTCAACGTATTTGTCAACCATTTGTTACATTATCTATGCGATCTTTGCTTGTAGGTCAAATTTACCGAAATTATGTATTTGATGCTAGAATTGTTCAATTATTTCTATAATTACACAATTGTTTCTAGAATTGTGTAATTATTTCTAGAATTATGTAATTGTTTCTAAAATTGTGCAATTGTTTCTAAAATTGCATAATTATTTCAAGAATTGCACAATTAATTTTAGGGCTAGAATTACAGGTATAATTTATATTTCTAATTATTTTTGTCTATTTTGGCACATTTGTCACTTTTTGTTATGCAACTTTCTTAGGCTTTTATGCAATTATGTTATATAGTTGGGTTATTATTTTGAGTATTTGGATTAGTTTTTCTTGGTTACGATATACCTTGTGCAGTTGTTGCATTTTCGTGGGAAAAAGATCAAAACCTTAAAACTATTGATGTATTACTTGCAGGGTCTTTTTGTGTTTGATTCATTTTTCTAAAATAGCTCCCACTTCATTTCATTAAGGTAAAAGAAATTATTTTTTGTGTCTGGTGGAGTCTTGGGTGCATATTATCTCCCCTCATGTCTAGTAAAAACTTGGGGATAAAAAATCCATTGAGTTCATATCATTTTTCTTTTACTCAAGGGAGTGATATATGTGTATTTTATCCCCTTATGCTCAGTGTGAACTTGGGTATCCAAAACAATATCATTTTTCTTCTTTTTTAATCTATTAGGAGGCATGATTTGGGATTTCATCACCCCAAGGGTGACCTCAATCATGGTTTTGGATGGCTATAGAAAGGGAGGAGAATGAAATTTGTACCCTGAGATGTGGCCAACATCATTTGAGCCAAGCCACATGAACCTTGGTCCACCAAGACACGTTAGGTGAAGAGAATGGAGGAGACCACTTCAATCTCAGGAACTTCAAATAAGCTCACTATTCACTAATTCCACTATGAACCTTGTTATTTAGAAGCATTAAGGACAACAAAAATTATTGCTATTGGATGTAGTATACAACATCATACATAAAATTACCCAATATGTACCATCCTAGGGTGAGAGAATTATTTTGAGGGTGTAAAATCCTTCAAGGGAAGGAAGAAGATGAGACCTTGTGCCACTAGAGACCTATCTACCCCCCTTTGAGAGCAGAGCCATGTATCTATGGTATTCTATGGTATTTTATTGATTGGGCCTCTACTAGCAAGATACACCTTATTTAAATAGTAGGTTATATATATATATATATATATATATATATATATTGTGCTTGGCATTTCTTTCATGTGATTGACTAGTGACACCATTCTACCTATTACCTTGGAAATATCAAATAGATATTCTATATTTTTTATTGATTCTACTTGTTCTTGCCAAAAGTCTTAAAAAACTGTCAAAAAATCTCAAGAATCTCTAAAATTATCAAAATTTCTAAAAAACTTCATAGAATAACACAATTGAATTTTCAAAATCCATAATTATTTATCCTCTATCATAATTATTAATACTTTTACACATTTGACTAAACACAAAATCTAAAAGACTACTTTTTTGCCAGAAATTATTCACTTGTTCTATTATGGTGCAATTGTCCTTAAAACTACACATTTTTTACCTAAAACTATGTATATGTGCTTAGAATACTTATTTGTTACCTAAAACTGCACATATGTGCCTAGAATATTCGCACTTGTTACCTAAAACTACACATCTCTCTATGAAAATTAATATAAAATCTTAAAAATGATCTTTTTACTTAGAATTACATAATTGACTCTATGTGTTGCATAATTGTTAAATCATGTAGTGCATCTGTTAAGTCTTGTGGCACAACTATCTTACTTTGGCATAATTTTTTCACCTTGTGGCATAATTGTTCCATTTTATGGTGCAATTATTACATTATGTGGTGTATTTTTCTTACTTTGGGTGCAATTGTCCCTATATATAGTATCATTGATTTTGTTTTAAAAACCAAGTTATCATCAATTTTACATAGAATCACACATCTGAACCTTTACCTAGCGTAATTGTCCTATCCTAAGGTGTAATTATACATTCTTTCAATATAATTATTCTATCATCTAGAGTGCTTACTATCATCAAATCTCATAACTCCTATAAATATACCTATAGAAAACAAGCATAAGATCTAATAACATACATAGATAGACCTAAGACACCCCAACTGATTCCATCATCAAAATATTGGGTCAAACTCCATAAGTTATACAATTCATTGCTACCCCAATCCAGCAAGGGCATAAATCCTAGCTCAGTGGTAGAAATTATGACTTCTTTACTTAGTTGGAAATATCTCCAAGAGCTCTAATTTTAATCCTATTTCAATATATCGATGGTAGAATTGACCCCAAAATTCTATTTCGAAGGCCTCCAAAAATTTGATTTATTAAAACATAGAAATAATAATAATAATAATTTTTCATATTTTTTTAATTGTACTTGTTCCAACACCATCCAAGCACTTGTAAATTACTACCAAACCATCACTTATCCAAACTTATCATCCCACACATCATTCATCCAGGTCTTGATACTTTATCTCTACATAGAAATTTTATGGAGTCCAATCAAAGTGAGTTAAACATTACCATGTAATCATAGGTGATTATCAACATGAGTTTGGCATGCCTTCTTTGGTCAACCTAAATTCTTACCAAACCACACTACCATCCTCATTAGGGATTATGTCTACTTTAGAATACATCACAAATAATACTTCATCCTAGACCTTGGGGAAATGAGCTTCAACAACATCATACCACAAACCAATTTCTCCTCACCACCTTCCATGGCATAAGTTAACAACTCCTTCATACAACCTAATAATGACCTTACCATCCAAACTACTAACAACACCTCCATGTATTCCCCACACTCATCTAATATCACACCTCAACAAATTGTAATTATTATCCCGCAATTAATCATACCCACTAATTCCACACAAGTATCATTACCTACCATGCGCACTTAAGCTCCCAAATACACCATGAAAATAACCAATCCATTATATAACACAAACTCTATTATTACTATCACTCCCAATTCAATAATTAATCCACAAAAAATATCACAACCATATCACACCACACAAGTATATTCACTCAATTTTTATGCAAAAGGAAACACCATTCAACATCAAAACACTATCAACAATTAATTAAATCAAATAAATATTCCATTTAATAACTCTAACATATCCACTCCAATAACCAACACCCAAGCACCTCCATATGCAACCCATAATTCTTAACCACTTTCATCTAATATTCATACTTACATACCTAATAGCCTTAACACCACCCACCAAAACTAAAATCCCACATCACAATACCCACAAGCTATCACCTCAAATACCAATTAAAACATAAATCCATCTAACCAAACTATCTATCAGCATAACCCCTCTCAAAACATCATTACCTCTCAATAACACATCAATCCACCAAAGTACCTTCATCTAAACTAAAACATAAACCCTTCTAACCACAACATTCATCAACAATACCCAACTCAAGATATAATAAAACCTCAACAATAATTCATCACATCAAACCACTTTACTAACTTCAACACATCCACTCATACCTACATTCCACAAAAATATTAAAAAAAAATCACCAAAACTACCTATCACAAAATTTCCCTAAAGGTCAATTGTTGAAATACACAAGACAACTGAGAGGGGGGGTTAATCAGTTGTATCAAATCAATTTACTTATAAACTTAATATTTTAACCTTAACTACAATATGTTATTAAGTGTAAACATGAAATGTAAATAATAGAAAGCAAACACCAGAGACACCAGATTTATGTGGAAAACCCAATGAGGGAAAAACCACAATGAGGATTAACTCGCAATATTGTAGAAATGCAATACCAGATACAAAGGCTCATTACCATAGAGCTTAATGCCCAGATACAAAGGCTCACTGTCCAAATGCAAGGGATTACTACCTTCAAAGGACTCACTATCTAGAAAGAAGGCTCACTACCTATAAAAATAAAAAGAGATAAATGAAGATCCACCACTAGGGTTCCACACATTCACAATTTGATCAAAATATTGTAGATGCCATCAGCTCACTTCTTTCAGGAATCTAACACCTTAAAGTATTGTTGCCTCAATTCTCTCTTCCACTCTCTACTTTTCGCACTTGTTCAAAAACTTCACTCACTTGCTTGTTTCATGGATGGATAGATATCAAATTTGCTACAACTTGATTTTCTTTTATACCATCTTCAACCCTAGAAGCATTTTCCAAGGTCGACTATACAATTTCAAATTACACCTTCAAACTAGGTCGGCTACTCAACATTCCTACGGTGGATAAGAATGAGAGAGGACCAATTACATATTTAACTTAGGACCCAATAAACATATTGAATCAAGCACATGCTTTCTTAAGTCAATGCAAAAACTTAATGTAACATGTAGAGACAAGGTCGACCAAACCTAATCAAAACACCAATGATCTTTGAAGTACACACATCTCCAACAAGATAATCACACATGGATCACTCAACACACTTCACCAAAAATTTTACCAACTCTAAGAACACCTTAGGTACATTCGCAACAATTACAATAAACTTCATTCACAGATAACTCTTCACCAGTCCACCTGGACCAACTAGCAAATGTATAGGAGCTCTGGAGCAAGTCCTTCAGAGTGCCAAGCCACAAGAAAATTTGTGAACATAGAAACCATCAGAAAGAGTCATCTCCTAGATCTGTGAGATCTGAAACCACATATCAGAAAACTATGGAGCAAAAACATTCCTCCCAGTCCACAAAGAAATAGTTTTTCCAAACCACTTCACACATTGGTGAACACATCTTCTACTCTCCATCGACCCACAAGCTCAAACTCAGGATATATGATCCATTGAAGCTCATAAACATACTTAAAGATCCGTACAGGCATAGGATCAACATAGAAGAAATGTGGAGCATAGTACCAGAGCACACTCATAACACACTTCAACACTGCTTTCATTATTTCTCAAATTTTCTAAAAAGCACTTGGCAAAAACACAACTACAACTTCATAAATATAGCTCCATGTGCTCTAAGCACTTCTATAGTATCTCGACTATAAAAATATCATCTATACACAACCTAGACCATGTTGAAATCATTGAAAACATTAATGAAAAAACCATCAGACACATCCATACTTGCAACAATCTCCTCCTTTGTCATTGATGGCAACACATGATGTGAAAAACCATCAAAGACAACATACGGGATTTTTATAAGTGATAACCTACCAAGCATAAAATTTTCACATGATTCTCTCTCCCCCTTTGACATCAATGGCAAAGAAAATTCTTACCATATAAAGCTCTGTTCACTCCCCCTTAGGAGTACACCCACATCACATACTTCAACAATGTACTTTTCTACTCTCCCTGAGTTGTAGACCTCTATCATCAGTCCAGAACAAAAAGGGGGTATGTAAATGCATTGGATTGATGCACCTCCATGTGCACTTAGTTAAAAGGAGGGGGAGTAACCCCTAAATTCCCTCTGAGATACTCAAAAGTATCCTTCAGAAGGGCCTTGGTGAATATGTCTACAACTTGTTCTTTGGTAGGTACATATTCAAGTCTAACTTCATTCTTCAATACCTTCTCCCTCAAGAAGTGATACTTGATAGATATGTACTTTGTTCTATAATGCATCATTGGATTCTTTGAAATGTTTATAGCACTTATATTTTCACAAAATATAGAAATAGGTTCATCACTGTGAGAGAGGGGCACCACCCACTCCAAGACCCAGGTCATGACAGGTCAAGAGCAGAAAGGCTGCCCTAACCCACCTTAGTTTAAAAGGAAGTTAGGATGATGAGGATTATGAACCCTTCGATCAATTTGCAATCCGAATGTAGGAAGGGGACCAAGTGAGTCGACCCTTTAGAATCAAACCCGTGTCTCAGGAAGCTCTCTATCTAAGGATGGAAGCGTAGTTATAGGATGATAGCACGATGCACTGGCATCTCATAGGTGTGTTGGCATCTGTATGGCCAAAAAAATGAAAAGACAAGATTCTGACTCGGAAATAGAGACTACTAGCCTAGCCTAGGAATGTTTAAAATGGTAGAATGAGATTAAGATAAATTAAATAAAAGTATGAATGCAATCAAGGAAATGTATTACCACCAAGGTGATGAAGACGATCTCATAGAATAATCTCCTCGCCAGCTTGCTTTGATCTCTCTTTACCTGCACACACGAAAGGGAGAAGTTGTTGGGGTTATATAGGGGCTTGCCTCAGTCAGACCCCCATCTTGGTGTTTCCACCTCCACAGATAGCCAAGTTTGGAATAGTATAGAGAAATGATAAAGGAAAGAACTACAAGCCATGTATGCAAGAAACACTACAAAACAGTAAAGGATTACTCAATCAAAAGAAAAAGGAGAGAAGAGAGGAGCTTTATCACCTCCATCCAAAGTGCTCAAGGCTTGTGGAGGAGAAAATGAGAGGGAATAAAGCCTCTGTTGCCATGGTGTATGTCTTGTACTCGCCTTGTTCAAGTGATGGAGTGTTGAGTTGCTGCAATGGAGTGAAGGATGTTGCTAAAAAGCTTGGAATGAATTCAAAATGGTGGAGAAATTCTCAAGTGATATTGCAAACTTCTCTCAAACCTCTAATTCTTTCTACTTGAAAAAAGCCAAGGATGGAAGAGTGAAGAATATGAAGGGATGGATGAAAAATGACCATATTCGGGTCGGCCAGCCGAAGAGGGGCATTACTCTTCAACTTCCAATAAAAAATGTAATGCCATGCTTATGATAGAGAGGATGAGTTCTTTTGGGCTTTAGATAAACAGGGGGACCTCTCAATTAGATCTGCTTACAGACTACTAACTAATGATAGTTTTGTGGAGGAACACTGGAGGATGGTTTAGAATAGGCGCATGATCCCTAAAATAATTTTTTTCTGGTGGACGGCCTGCCACAATAGGATTCTGACCCAGGACAATTTGAAAATACGGGGATTATGCTTTCCCAATAGATGTTTTCTCTACAAAGAGGGGAAGAAACTGTTCATCACCTCTTACTACACTGCCCGTATGCTGCTCAAGTGTGGGGGATGGCTTTTGAGAAACTTGAGATTTAGTGGGTTATGAGCAAGGACCTTGTTTCATTTATTTTGGGCTGGTATGGGTCTTTTTTGCATCCTCTGGTTAGTGAAATTTGGAGACAAACCCCCCCTATCATAGGTTTGTGTTTATGGAAGGAGAGGAATAACCGGGTCTTCAGGAATGTTAAGCGGAGCCCCAAGGAGGTGTTTGGGATTGCTGTTCGGCTCATAGAGGAGAATATCTTCCTCTTTGATGGAAAACTTCCAGAGTTTGGGCCGAGGGACTTTGAAATAAAAATGGCCAAGGAATGGTGCCAAGAGTTAAATGCTAATGCTTATGACAATGGGAAACTTTAAGCTAGGAGAAATACCAAATGGGAGCCTCCGGATTTAGGATGGTTTAAATTGAATTTTGATGGAGCTGCTAAAGGAAATCCAGGAAAGGAAAGTATAGGTGGGATTATAAGAGATTCATTGGGAAAAATGGTGGCAAGGTTTGCTGGTAGCATCAGGGTCCAGTCGGCTCTTGTTGTTGAGGCTCATGCGCTATTCACGGGACTCAAAATTGTTGTTTCACTAGGGATTGTTAATCTCCATATTGAGGGATATTCCAAGGTGGTGATGGATGCTGTGAAAAAGGAAAGATTCATTGGTTGGAACACCAAAGACATTTTGATTGATGTTAGCTTCCTTATGTCCAAATTAAGAAATAAAAGGTGTCTTATATTTATAGGGAAGGCAATTGTGTGGCAGATGCGTTGGCAAATCTAGGCTCGGGGTGGGTCTCAGCTAGATGTTGGAAGGAAAAGGAAAGACTACTGTCAAACATTCAAGGTTTGATAGAGTGGGAAAGGGCTTCCATGGTTAATAATGACCTGTAACTTTTGGATGACGAGGACTGACAAGGGGGTCCACTGGTTTATTTGGGTGTGTTGGTGGATAATTTGCAAAATTGGTATGGAGGACAGGTGGAGTACTATGGGTAAAGATGAGTGGGTGTGGAGTAGGGGATCGAGCATCCAAGTGTTGATTCTTTGGGATATGAGATTGGGTATAGCTTATCAAATAATGATGAGATGGCAGGGAGGAAACTTAACTGATGTGATCAAGCTTAGATTTGGTGACGTGATGCGGGTATTTTCAAAGGCTGTGATTTCTTCTTGGGTGCATGAAGGTACTGTAAGCATCACATTTTGGGGAATGGGGTTACCTGATTTATTTCCTAATTACTTTTGGAGAAGTGAGTGTGTTAAAAATGATGGGACTATTCATGAGAAGTACTGGTTGTGGTCTAGTGGCTTCGTGTCGGCTAACTTAGCTAGTGGTTATTTCGGCTTTCTTTGGCGGGTTTTTAAATTTGTTTGGTTGGTTTATCGGCATGGGATGTTGTGCCTTTCCTACTTTTTCGCCAACTTCGGCCTCCTCCACTATTTTTAAAAAATCATTAAATGTTATGTCTTTTCTCACTACTACATATTTCCCGTCCACGCATGTTATTGGTTTGAGTGGATTACTAGTTGTAATCCTTGCATTAAACATCCTTTTGTGTTTCTTTTTTGCAACGTTTGGCTTTGGTGTTTTTTACAATGCTGTGATTTTCCTGAGCAGGCTGAAAGAATGGGGGGAGATTGTGTGCGAACAGAGCCAGATTGTTGTGATGAATTCTGGAACAATCCTCTTGTGTGGCACATTTGTGTGGAGGGCAGAATTTCCCCGCTTATGGAATGACTGGTCGGCCATGATCCTATTCTTTCAGGTCAATTTGCTAGTTCTTGGAAGGACAGAAGGGTTTCTGTTGGAGGGATTTCGTTCGAAGTTAGCGAGGATGTCATTGCGTAGGCCACGGGCTTGAGGTGTGAAGGGAAGAAATACCCTAAACACACCAAAAATCCAGACCACGAAAGCCTTAAGGTGTTCTTCAGAGGTGAGGAGACTCCGGTCAGGAATCCGGCAGGGTTTGAAAGAGCTGAGCTCCCTAAGCCATGGGACATGGTCTGCATGGCTCTGATGAAATATGTGATGCTGGAAGGTAGGTACAAAACTTTTTTTTTCTATAATTTCCCAGTGCTTAACCATCTCAGACATAAAATGATGCTTAGCTTTCCTTTTTTCCTTCTTATGGACCTGGAAAGCTCGGTAGAGAAATGTAAGGTGGCAGCTTGTTGTAATCTCAGTGATCCCCTACCTCTCCCGCTCCACCAGGGGCTTATCCTCTGCCTATACCACTTCCATCTTGCTCTTTGTCCACCTAAAACCATTACTGTCCATGTCGAGAACATTGAACCCATCTCCTAGATTCATATCTCCCCAGCTGAGTCCAAGAGCCCTCCTTAGACTGTCATGGTGGGGAGTGTCAAAACCAATTTAGCCACCAAAAAGCTTAAGGGTGGATTAGGCATGGCTCAGGCCAGTGTGGCGGAAGGGCTTTGTGAGCTAGAGGCCACCCAGGTGGACATGACGGAAAAGGTCACTAAGCTGAAGAAAGGTAAGGAGAAATGTGGGCAGGCCATGACTGTCAAGGAAGGCAAGGGTAGGAATGTTGTTGAGAAAGATTTCAAAGTGGATACAGTTGTGGGGATCACAGAGCTGACTAGTGGGGAAAGTGTTAGGAGGAGATCGGGGAGGTTGGCCAAGAACAACAAAAAGTGATTAATTATTGAGGACTCAAAGGTGGAGTAGTCTGATAGCAAGGGCTATAAGGAAGAAGAGTCTGATGAGGAGATTGATGAGATGGGAGAGAGGCCCCTGCCTACTCCGATGGACAACAAGTCTTATGGCCATGTTTCTGACTCGCACACTCTGCTGGTGAATGAGCCTAGTTCATTTCTGAAGACTAGGGATATTGGGGAAGATGCTGATATGTTGGCGAAGAGATTGAACACCTTGGACAAAATATTTAGGGGCTTGACCCACTTCATAATGAAACTGAGCCACTTTGTTACTAGTGCACTATCTAATGTCATAAAAGAGGAATTGGCGGGGAATAATAGCCAGGAAAATAAGGAGTGGGTTGGTGATGAGGCGGTTGACCTCCTATTCAAGAACTGGGATGAGGCTATTTAGCTGCTCCTATTGCTGGTTTGTCAGCTGTTTTTTGGCTATTGGTGTGCTATCGCTAGGTTGTCTCTAGTTTTTTTCTCTTTTCTGTTAATGTTCTCTGGTTATGTTTAGTCCTTTTTTGGCCCTAGTGGCCCGTTGTGAGGGGTACAGCACCCCGTAAATGTTGTTTAACTTTTCAAAAACAAAAGGGTTATAATAACCTTTATTTTCTATCTCCCTTTTCTAAAGGATTGTATCATAGAAAATATCTTTCTTTTCACTTTGGTGAAAAAGTCTCGTAGCAATAATAAGGGTCCTACCTTAATAGGAAAGTGATAGTGGTAGAAAATTTTATCTCCATATTATCATAGACCTTCACAGTGATAGATTGAGGATCCAAAGCCTCTACCAAATAGCTCAAATGTCCGACCAACCAAAGTGTACAAATATTTAGCTTTCAATAGTTATCTATGAATACATGAGTTATTTTATTCTTGGATATGACAACTATGATATGAAGGGGATGGTTATATGGTGGATCAATGGAAGGAAAGTCATTTGGAGTGAAGGTAAGGTGATGGTTGGTAGAAAGGTGGTCAATATGGGCCTAGAAGTGTGAAAGATCATTATTATTAAGCACTTAGGATTCCTAGAGAATTTGATTTAGGATATCCCAATGAGTGGGAGATGTATGAAGGAGTTTAAGGATGGAAATATAGGTAGGTTTCTACTCAATATGGTTGGTTGATGATGTTGTAAGATGGGTAAAAATTAGATAGCCTAGATTCCAATAACAACCATGAAACCTCTAAGCTAAAAACCCAATCTAAACAAGGGAAAACAAACAAATAATGAGGGAAATAAAGCATTCAAATGAAAGCATTCCCCATGTTTCCATGTTTGAAGTTTAATCACTTCCCTTGTATCTCATAAACATTATTTTGCAAATATGAACTCAGATCAAAGATAACATGTGCAAATATTTGCAAATAGTAAGCAAGACAGTCGAAGATAAGTGGTTAAATCAAAAATGGAGGAGGAAGGCTTATTTTATAAAAGACCATTCAAACGGATGGTCAGGATGGAGCTTCTAAAAATATTCCAAGATCGATGGATGAGAATACATGCAACACAGAAGAGTGGAGGTTACGAAATGAATGGCCAAGATTAGAAAGAGTCGGCTGAGATTCGAAAATGAGGTAGTGGAAGAAGAAAATGGAGAAATAAATAATAAAATTATTTATTTCATGAGAAAGGAATCTCTAGACAAGTGGAGGCATAAATATTTATGAATGGTCAAAATTATTTATTTCATGAGAAAGGAATCTCTAGACAAGTGGAGGCATAAATAATTTTTCCAAATTATTTATTTTGAGAAAAAGGAAAGTGGGAGAAAATGGTCATTTAATTAAAATGATTTATGAAATCAATTTAATTAAATAGGGGAAATGGAAATGAGACATTAAATAATTGATTTAAGTTAGTTTTTTAATGGAGGAAAGAAATTCCATTAGATAATTAAATAATTTTGAAAATTACTTAATTATAGAGGAATGGGGAAGAGATCAATAAATAGACAAATAATAACAATTATTATCATTTGACTATAGGCAAATGATAGAAGACAAACAATTAAATAAATAATGATTTATTTAATTATTGAAGAAAGGGGTGTTAGCGATGCAATTAATTTATTTAATTGATCATAGTAGAATAAATGTTAAGGAGTAAATTAATTAAATAATTACTAATTATTTAATTAATGGAGGAATGTGATCAAGAATAATTAAATAATTAAAATTATTTAACTATGCAGAGACGAAGACCAATAAAAATGACGCTCGTAGATAAGATATTTTTTAGTGCCTACATTTTTCCCCTCTTTGACATAATGCAGTTCATCACATTGTGTCATAAATTCAGTCAAAAGATGCCCTGGTGAAAGCAAGGTATAGGTATGCCCCCTTAGGAGAAATTTACAAATTTTCAAAAAAATGGAAACTTATCCCAATAAGATAATTTGATCGCCAAGATTTCAACAGTGAAGACATAATTGATTTTTGAGGTCATTAAGGGGGTCACATTCGGGTTCAAAGTGAGAAAAAAGTGTGCCCAATACACATGGAAAGTGAAAACCCTAATTTTAAGGCTATAAATAGGACCATGCTTAAGAAAATAGGTCATTGTGAATTCCAATTTAAGAAAACTTAGGAGTTATAAGTGAGAGAAGTTGAGGAGATGTTGCTTGTTCCAGAAGTTGCACACAAAGGCTACTACATCTGAATCTTCTCTCATCCTGAGGGAGCACCTTCCCTAGTAAGTACTACAAACCCACTTTGTAATTTTCTTGATTTTCATGCATTTAGTTAGGGATTTAATTTAGCAAGCAATTGTGTCGCATAGCTTGCAATGCAATTACATTCACGAGTGACACAAAAGAGAAGTGGTTCACCGCAAGTGTCATGTCGTGACATAATTTATTAGTTCTAGGGCAAGGGAGGTTGCATTTTGATGCATCTGAAGGTGCACCACAACTAGCTTTCTAAATTGCAAATACAGTTGAAAATTATGCAATTGAAATATTATGATGCATGTGAAAAGTGAGCAATGCATTTGAAAACAAATAGCAATGTAATTACCTAGTGGAAATTTTTCCCTAGTTTAGGATAGAAGGACTTGGTCAAATTAGGTCCAATAGGTCAAATGAAGGTTTCATATTGACGTGATGAATTTTGTGATGACTTCAGGTTGTTCTACCTCCTATTTACACGTGGGAGTCACAACCAAATGTATTTTGATTGTGGACTAGCTGGATGGTGTGGATAAATAGGATTTGTTAGATCTTATATTTTTCTATGTTACCTATATGCCCATTATCAGGGAAAAAAGGGCATGTTGATAGTGTTGGTGAAGCGGTGGCACATAGAGACTTACAATTTCCATCTAACGATGGGGGAGGCAATAGTTACCCTAGAGGATGTGTACAGGATCCTACGGTTGTCGATTTGTGGTGAGCAGATTTGATATGATCATGTTCAAGGATTGTAGGCCCTATATGATTATTATGATTGTGACGATGATTTAGAGCTTGGGATTTAGGGGGATGAGATCAGATGGAAGACCTTGGTAGAGAGATATGACTGTGTGTTATGCACCCTGATTGCAGGGGTTATGATTCCAAATCATAGGAGTCATGGATTTCCACTGGGCTAGGGTGAGATGTTAGCAAGGATGGTCTAGGAGGAGATAGTGTATGCATGGGGACCATGTCTTTTGGGCATGTTATACTTCCAACTACATGAAATTTCTTACAGAGGAGGACAAAGAATGAGCTGTAGGGTCACTTTGTTGATGATATGGGCATGGGAGCACATAACAATGTTCCAACCATCGGTGGCATGATAGTTGGGGGCTGGTGCTCCATACACATATCTATATCGAGGTGCGATCACTCAGACACATGTGGATGAAACAGGTTACTGGAGACACAACCTAGATACATTGGTTATCTTTGTCTAGAAACCCTACATGGATTGTGATTTGTGGGTAGGAGAGGATGATCATTTTCCATGGTGTTGATAGCTCAAGTAACTTATTGGATACAAAGTATAGTATCAACACATTATTGAGATGTATCTTCTAGAGAGGATTCAGAGATAGTTCAGGGAGAGATAGGGTGTTCCTGTGGGCACAATAGAGTTTTCACAATCATCCAGGGAGGTGCACCCATGGGGAAAGTAGATACTAGTGACCATGGTTGAGCAGGAGATTGATGCCTTACAACCAATAAAGTGGGGGTGGAGAAGGGGAGAGGCAGATGCAAGGATGACTCCTAAGTATGATGCATGGTGGAAGATACATAGGCCATCACCTTATACAAATACAAAGTAGCCAACGCTTGTAGAGCACCGAGGTAGGGGCCCGAGAGGCCAAAGAGGATATAGGGTACATAGGGGTGGAGGGAGAGGAGACAAAGGAGGAGGAGATGATGGAGGGGATGGTTAGGGAGGTTGGGAAGGAGATCAACACCAAAGTAGGGATGGAGGATGGTGGTGATGGGACACTTGTCATCGATTTGAGAGGAGGAGGAGGAGGAGGAGGAGGATCAGCTAGAGGTGAGGGAAGAAGTAGAGATGGTGGTGGAGGAGGGAGAGAAAAATGTTGAGATTCTCACTCTAGACATGGGATACCAAGAGATAGAAAAGATGGAGATTGAGGAGCATGCAAAGGAGAGATAGGAGAAGCATTCAGAGGAAATAGAGATGGGAGAGGAAGAGAGGATCCTTTGAGAGAGGATCATTATGGGGGTGGATGTGGAGGAGGGGCTTGAGGAGGTCAAGGTCGAAGTAGAGGAGGGAAAGACAGAGTAGAGGATAGCTACCTTACAGGCTAGGCTATAGGCCCTAGAGGTAGAGCTTGGGACAATGATAGTAGAGAGAGATGGCCTTAAGGTCGAGAGAGACAATCTACAGATCGAGAGGGACCTAGTTGTCATCAGCTGATAATAGTCTAACTAGAGGATGATAGAGTTTATAGCTGCATGTATTGGATCTATAGTTGATGTTGCTTGGGATTATGCCAGGGCTAGCAAGGCGATGCAATACTATAGAGACTTATATGAGAAGGTTTACCACCAAAGAGGATAGATCTAACATTCTCACGGATTGAGAGTGGTTCACAGGGTAGGACACATAGCAAGACCCATAGTAGGTGCTCTCATAGTAGGTCAAAGAGTAGGGAGACATCAGCCCCTAGATGGTCCACACCTTATGAAAGGTCACCGATAGTAGAGCACAAGTCTCTAGATGCACCTCGATGAGAGGACAGGGAGGCAATAGGATTGGGGGAGCGGGAAAGCTCAGACTAGAGCATCTTTTGATATTTGGTATATGGACACTGTATTTTGATTATCGAGACTGTGAGCTCCATTTTTGATAGACATGACACCTCTTGACATCGTACTATGACACATATTTTGAGTGATATATGATATGATTTTTGGCGGCAGTTTATGATATGCAGTTTTATGTGATTATGCTTTTATGTTTATGATTATGATATGCTATGGATGTTCATGTTTTTATCATATCTATTTATGCATTCTATATGATCGTGTGATGAAATATTATGCATTTATGATATGTATGGATTATGAATGTAGTATGGATGACCTAATTTTATGATGCAATCTGATATGTAAATGTAATTAATGTTGATACAATGGGATGTTATGAAAAAATGTTTTATGTAAATGCAAAGTGTGATACATAATATGATATGCCAAAAAGGGTTATTATGAATGTTATTCAGCATATATGGAATGTCATGCAATGTATATGAAATGAAATGCAATGTGATGTGATGGATCATAATGTAAAATGCAATATCATGATTGGTTATTTTCTAATGCAATGAAATGTTAATGTTGTATGGATAATTGCTAGGTTTTTTGTATTTTCTCATGCAAATGTGGTGATAATGCTTCATAATCATGTATGTAGGATATTTGTGTGTGTCACACGACTTTGTCAAGATGTTGATGGAAGAAATGTAGCACAGAATGGATAGATGTTAGCATGGAAAAGAAAAGGGAGATGGAATGTTAGACGAGAAATGACAAAGGACAAACTTTCATGCTTTTACATTTGTCATCATCGGGCGTCAAAATTGTCGCAAATGGAGCACAAACACCATGGTATGACATAGACCAAGGTGTGCAAGGTGACCATTTGTGATAAACAAGTAGTTAAAAGACAAAAGCCAAAAGACAAGGAATGCCCCGACTCATACTAAGGACCCAATTATCCCAGACTTTTTTCCAAGACAAACCATAGACAACAAGCAAAGAAAAGAGGTCATGATCCATCATCGCTCCTCTAAATCCTTTCACAAGAAATCCTCGAGGTAGCTAGTAACAAGAACTAGAACCAATCAAAAGATAAGACAAACTCAGACCAACAAAGTGTTTTCCAAAGAGATAGTTTTTTCCAATAGTATTGATAATATTGGTTGATATGATTGACTAGGTTGACCAAGATGATTGAAATACCAATTGATTGATTGTTTGACCGAAGGTGATTGATAAGTTGACAAAGGTTGATTGACTGATATGATCGATTACGCCTGGTTTTAGGAAAGACGCATCCTGATTAAGGCAAGATTAATTGACCAAATAGACAAGATTGACTAATTTGATAAAGTGTGATTGATATGATTGACTGATGTGATAATGCCTAATTTAAGGAAAGACATGTCCTATTTAAGGAAAGGAACACATCTGATAAAGTTTGACTGATTGACCATTGTTGAAAAAGCACCTATTTGCAAGAAAGACACATCCTGCTTAAGGTGAATGACCGGATTGTCCAAAGACAATGTCTAATCTTAGGAAGGGCACATCCTAATAAAAGACAAGTGATAAGACTAAATGAGACAAATTACATAACTCCCCATTCTGATACAAGACCAATGACCCAATAGTGCCTAATTTATAAGGTAATTGATTGATTGAAGATTGAAGATTTGTTGGATATAGTTGTTTTTTGATTCATGATTGAGGTTTGAATGATGATTGCTTGCTAACAAAGAACAAAACCAGACTCTAAAAACCCTAAAGGACTGACCTAGGGCCTCGGGGGCTCATCGATTGATGGCCTTGCCTACATTGTACACACATAGACCTCCTAGCTCAATATGAATTGACTTTGTTTTATTTGGCAAAGGAATGAGTCATGATTTTATTTGGACAAACCTAAAAAGGATTGACCTAATGTCTTGGGGGCCCATTGAAGATGGGCCTTTCCTATGTAGAAAATGCATAGAGATAATGTAGTTCAACCCTACTAACACAAACTAACTCATACTTAGACTCTAACTCTATTTTTGGAAGTTTTAAAGTTTTCTGATGTTTTTGGATTTTGAAGGTTTTATGATTTTTTTGGATTTTGATGTTTTCTAATTTTTTTGGATTTTGACATTTTGTGATTTTTTTGGATTTTGACGTTTTATGATTTTTTTTTAGATTTTGATATTTTAAAAGGTTGATACCATGTGCTAATTTCACATGAAGACATAAGTCAAGGAATTTCCCCCACTCAGGCACAAGACCAATTTATTATATGTGAGGGGAAGTAGCGAATGAGTGCAAAGGATGAACATGAAAACGAGGGAAGCTAAATGTTGATGGTTATCAAGCCATGAGAGGGATGAAAAATATTTATTATGGATGAAGGATATGTGTGAATGGATGAGCGAAGGATGGAAGACCAAGTGGAGTAACAATAGATGGAGGAGCAAAGATTGACTACACATGGGGCATGTTTGCCAGGTTTTCACCATGGTACTTATCCAAAGCACCACCAAAGTGGTTTTCACTTTTGGAAAAAATAATTCTCTTTACTTTTTTTTTTTTGTTGTCACCAAGATGCTTGTTTGCTAGGTTTTCATCATGGTGACTATTTTTTATTTTTTATTTTTGTATTTTTTTGACTTTTTAAAAGGATACTCTGAGAATTAAGTTTAGTACTTACAAAGGTGCATGTTGTTGATGGGCTCGATCAATGGTTCACCTTTAGGAGTAGAGATTTGGTAAGCATCAGATCCATATATTGTTGTGACGATATAAGGGCCCAACCAATTAGGTTCAAAAAAATTGGGACTTTCTCCATTTGTCTGATTCTTCGGATTCTCTTTCAAGACTAAGTCACCAATGTCAAAGCTTCTAACTTAGACCTTCTTATTATAGTTTTTTCGAAGGATATTTTGGTATGCTTGCAAGTGTGTCAAATAAATTTTTTCTCTTTTCATCCAATAACTCTAGCTCATGTAGACATGATACACAATATTCTTCTTGATCAATCAATCCTTGCATAAAGACTCGTAGGGATGGTAACTCAACCTAAATAGGAAGTATGGCCTCAGATCCAAAGACAAGGGATTATGGATTATCTCATGTAGGGGTGCGGGCACTGGTACGATAGGCCCATAGATTAGGATTGAGTTGGAGGTTCCAGTCATGGCCAACATCATTGATCATCTTCTTTAAGATTTTAAGGATAATCTTATTAGCTGCCTCAACTTAGTTGTTACCCTGGGGGTAATATGGGGTAGCAATGGTGTTGGATATGAAAATTTTCACAAAGTTCACAGACATCCTGATTCTTGAAAGGGTGACCATTATCTATAATCATGGAATATGAGATACCGTAGTAGCATATAATGTAGATCAAGATGAACTTGGTTATCTACTTTCCAGTAATTTAGGTCATCGGGATGGCTTCGATCCACTTAGTAAAGTATTTAGTAGAAACAAGGATAAACTTATGTTCATTTTTAGAAGTGGGATGGATATTTCCTATGAGGTCAAGTACCCATTGAGAGAATGGCCATGGTAATGTGAGCGGTTTCAATTCTTGGGTTGATACATATATAAGATCTCCATGAATCTGACACTAGTGATATTTCTTCACAAAGTGATAGGAATCATTTTCCATTGTAGGCCAATAATAGCTCATCCTCATGAGTTTTTTAGCTAGGGTAGGACCAGAAAAGTGAGCTTCGCATATACCATGATAAACTTCTTATAAGTCCACTTGTGCTTCTTTTGAGTTGAGACATCAAAGGAGGGTGCTATCGAGACTACAATGGTAAAGGGTATCTCCAGTGATGGCATATTTAGAGGCTTATCGAATAAAGGTTTTGCGTTGGTTGGGGACAAGTCAGGAGGGATAATTTGGTCATGCAAATAAAATTGTAAATGTATTTATACCAAGGAGATTCAAGACCAACAATTTCACACACAAGTTTCATTTCGGAGACATCGAACGTAGGGACCAATAGTGTTGTACCAAGAACTCATATTGTGATGCATTGTTAGGAATATCCAAGAGAGGTCCAATTGTATCCATTGCATTAGTTGCTTTGTTCTAGTTTCTCAGTATTTTCTCAAGGGTAATAGCATCAAAGTATAGTCTGAAACTATAAACCATGCATTTGTAGGGCATCATCTTCTCACCTTTGGTATCATAATCATCATTAACTTGCTTGATCACTAGTTGGGAATCACCATAAACTTGAATATCCTCAATTTTCCTTTTTATTGCCATTTAGAGTATTTTTAGTAATGCTTCATACTCAGTTATGTTATTAGTGCATGGAAATTTTATTTGAAATTATTTAGGAATGGAAACCCCTTGAGGTGTAATGAATAAAATACCAACTCCTAAACCATGACTTGTGTAGGACCCCTGAAAGTATAGTTTCCATGTTATTGGTGTTTCTATGATAAAGATTTATTCATATGGAAAGTCAACTATCAAAGGGTGATCTGCCTTTACTAGTGCATCTACAAGCTAATCAGCTATCACTTGTCCTTTTATTTCTTTTCAGTCAACATACTCAATGTCATACTCACTTAAGATCATAACCCACTTAGATAGTCTTCCTGTCAAAGTTGCTTTGCTAAGAAGATATGTCAGAGGATCAATTTTGGCTATCAGTTTTATCTTATGGCTCAGCATGTAGTGTCTCAATTTCTGGGCTGCAAATACAACTACTAGACATTCTCATTCAATAGGTCTATAGTTCAATTCATAACTGAACAAGTTGTGAGTGATGTAGTAAATTTCTCATTCTTTGCCATCATTGTCATTTTATGCCAATAACACCCCCGGTGCTAATGTAGTTGTTATCACATACAATATCAAATGTCTTCCATCAATTGGAGGCATAAGAACTGGTGGGGTTAATAGATAATTCTTGATCTGATCAAATGCTTCTTAACATTTCTCTTTCCAATTGAAGGGAATTCATTTTCATAAAAAATTTTGAAACAAATGGATCTTGTTTGCTAGCTAAGCAATGAACCTACGAATTGATTGTAATCTTCCTTGTAAATTCCTCAATTGACTGGTGTTGGTTAGCAGTGGCATGTCCAAGATAGATTTGACTTTGGTGGGATCAACCTATATTCCTTTGTGAGAGACAATATATCCTAGAATTTTTCCTGATTGGACCTCGAAAACACATTTCTATAGATTTAACCTGAGTTTGTACTTTTCAACTCGTGTGAAAATCTTGTCCAAGACTACTAGGTGATGATTTTGTTCTAGAAATTTTGATATAGGTTCATCAACATAGCCCTCCATAAGTACGTGCATATAATCATGGAAAATGGTAGTCATGGCTCTCTTATATGTAGCTCCAAAATTTTTAAGTCCAAATAGCATAACGTTTCAACAGAAATTTCCCCAAGCGCATGTGAAGGATGTCTTTGGTTGATCTTTAGGAGAAATTCTTATCTAATTATAACTTGAGAATCCATCCATAAGTGATAGTGTTTCATATCCAATAGTAAGGTCCACTATGATGTCAATATTTGGTAAGGAGAAATCATCTTTAGGAAAATATTTGTTAAGATCCCTAAAGTTTGTGCCTACTTTGATTTTCCCATTTGGTTTCATGATAGGAACAAGGTTTGATATCCAATCTACATAATCAATAGAGTGTATGAATCCAACATCTAAGAGTTTGTTTAGTTCCACCTTGACTAGGAGCACGATCTGCAGATTGCTTTTTCTTAGATTTTGTTTATCTGGTTTGGCATTTGGTAACAATGGTAGGTGATGTAGAACTAGCTCGAGGTCCAATCCAGACATTTCAGCATATGACCATGCAAAATTAACTTGTCTTTTTGAAAATAATGTTGTAAACTCAAGCTTTTCCTTGGTGGTCAATGATGCTACCAAGTGTATGATTCTATAATTGTCTTGTGTCCCAATTTTTTATTCTTCTTTTTCTTCTATAAGAAATGGTGATCTCTCTCAGGCTATAGGGAGAATGTCCAATCCTCCATCCTCAAGCTCCTTGGAGAGGTTTTCACCTTCAAATACATCCTTTATTTTTACTTTTTCACAGTCAATAGGTTCTTTTCAGTTTTCACCGGAAGACCTATTATTTTTACTTTTTACTTTTTTTTCATTTTCACTTTCATGACTAGACGAAAGGAAAACCTCACCAAAGTATGCTACATAATTGATTTCTATGAAAAATCCAACCTTATTGTCCCCACTTGGTATTCCTTCACAAAGTCCCATGAACTTAGCAATTGCTTCATCGTTCTCAAATGTATCTAAACTCAGTGGTTCTTGTTGATCCCAATCTATGAGTTGTGGGTAAACAAGGGGTAAGAAATCATCAATATTCTCAAGGGTCATGGTGTAGGTAGATAATGTAAAGAAAAAATTAGAGTAATCGGATTCCCAGAAGGTTTCAATCCAAGCTCCCATTTTCAAGGAGATCTTTTGGTAGGGATGTGACAGGTTTTGCGAGGAATCAAATATAAGAATTTGATTGTATCTTGCTTCAAGGGTAGGCTCACTAGGTTCTCTAAATATTTCATCAAGGTCAAGGTCAGTAGTAGAGGACAATGGATCCCATTCATACTCATTGGAATTGGCATCAAAGTTCCAAGAATCCTCGTATGTCTCAATCTCATTTGAAGCATCAACGACCTCAGTCAAGGTCAACTTAGTACTTGGAGGACTCAATTCCATTGGAACATACCATAACCCAACATATTTTGGTAATTTAGGAGGCAGTAAAGGTTCCAATATCCTATTTTTATTTAAACCAAGGCCGATGTGTCCATCATATCCTTTTTGCTTCATTAAAAGGAACCTTTTTGGATATCATTCAATTGGTAACTATTTAGGCTTTTTCTCCCCCTCTTTTTTATACAACCATGTATAAATGTGATCATCCAAAGATTCTTTAGCTAATTCCCCCCATTTAGTGAAAATGGTAGGCGGATTGTGGATGATAACCTTAGGATGTGTAGGATGCAGTTTTCCATAGGACTTTGGTGATTTTGGTATCCTTCCAATGCAAAATAATATTTTCATATTGTTTTCTCCACATCCTTTGTCTTGAATCTAGATTTTGGGAATGGATGGTGGGATGAATGGAGTGGATTATTTGAAAAGGGTAGATGGGTCAATGTAGTGTGATGAAGTGGAAGATAAGGCCTCTTGATTTATGGGCACTTGACACTCAACAGTTCCTTTTATATTTGTGCAATACTAGAAGGGATCAGGGTCTCCAGGAATAGTAATTTCAGTGCCATTTGTGTGGGAACTTGAGGCATTGGTGGTATGTGGGTGGGATAGCCTTCATATAATGAATCCATTGGTGACCAGGATAAATTTTTAGTGTAAAACCAGATCCAAGACATGAAACACTGTGTTTTGTATTACTGGACTAACTCTTACGAGAAGTGAAATTACTCCTTCGAACAAGTGCTCAACATCATCATAAGCTTTTATAACAATTTTCTTGGTTTGGTCTATGCAATTCTTAGAGTATCCCAATGCTTTCACCAGTTTTAGTGAGAAAATGTTTAGATCTGCTTCACTATCTACTAGGTCTCTTCTGATCTTATGTTTATTAACATAGACTTCAAGGTGTAGTGCATCATTATGATCAAACTTTTGTGCAGAAAAGTCTTGTTCAGAGAAGGTGACATGATGTAGCATAGTTAAGTATCCAAACATGACCTGAAATTCATTGATATCTAGATTGGCAGGTACAGATGCTTCTTTCAAGGCTTTATCAAGGATAACTTTGTGTTGTGGAGATATGTAGAGGAGTTCCAAAATAGGCCTTAGAAGAGTTATCTTAGCTCTATGAGTGGTGACAACACACTCTGAACTTGGCTTATTTATGGTAATTGTGGCAATGCAATCATTAAAGGGTATTATGTTAAAGATAATAGTGCTATAATCATGTTTGACAGTGGTATAATTCACATGGTTGTTGTTCCTTGAACTAGAGGCTTTTCCTTTGTCATGATCTTGTAAGGGAGTTTTAAATATGGTATGATTAGAATTTCCCTTTCCTTGTGAATCACCTATTGAGATGGTTCCATTTTTAACAAGGTATTGAATGAAATTTTTGAGTGTCCAACATCTAGATGTTTTGTGTCCTTTTCCATGGTGATATTCATAGTATTCATCTTCTTTCCACCAGTCGGGTTTGATCAATGAGGGTTCAAAAAAAAAAATGTCTAGCAATTGGATGACATTGGATTGTAAAAGTTATTTTAAGACTGATTCAATGGGCTCACTCAATTGGGTGTATGTTCTCTTGGTATGTGGAGGACCTTTGCCTTGTTGATTGTTTTGGACTACATTCAATGTTTGATTTTGACCTTGTGCTTGGGTATTTTATGTGTTCGATGTGTTTGATGAGGATGGACCTTTGAGATGAATAGTTAGACCTTTGGTTATTACTTTAGCATCGACAACTCCTTCATTTGTGATGTTCTTGTTTTAGGACCAATATTTTCTTTTGAAATTATTAGGGTTTGGAGTCTCTTTGTGTACTTTGACTAGTCCCTTTGCAACACGACCTTTTTCAATAAGGACCCCTTTCTAAAGGATTTCATAAAAAGTTGTACAAAATTGGATTTGAATTCGACTCATCATTTCTTCATTAAGGTTTTCTACAAACATGGTGACTAGTTGTTTCTTAGGAATGTGATAAGGGAACTTGCTAACCAAACTTCACCATCTTTTGTAAAATGAGGTGACTCCCCTTCTTCTTGTTTGGTTGTGCACAATGTGGCAAGACTAACATAACTTCCAATATTAAAGGAAAAGTGATTAATGAATTTATCAGCCGGTTCACCCCGTGTTCTAATCCCTAGAGGAAGACATGCAAACCAATATATTGTTGGCCCTATGAGACTTCATGGAAATAATCTCATCAAATAGGTGGGATCATATGTGATTTCCATACATTTCGTATTAAATTCCTGTATCTATTTTGTAGTTAGGGTAAAAGTCTTAAATCAAGGTAAATGTATAAACATCTATAATAAGACCCTAACAATCACAATGAAGCATGAGATAACATGAAAATCAAAATAAGAAAACAAACACAAACCGATCTCCATATTATGCTCGATTTATCTCCATTGCTCTTCTCAACCTCATATGAGAATGCAAGACTTTGAAGGTTTGATTGTTGGAGGAATGTTGGTTGTTCAATTCAGCAACATAATGGTATGATGAAGATGATAGATGGAGGATGATAGATAGAGATGGATGAAATATTGAAGAATTATTTTGATAGCATAAGGATACTTGAAGAATCGAATCCCCAAATAGCTTTTGAGAGGCTATAATAGAGCTTTGATGTGGATGGAGATAAGATTCGATAAGGATTTGATTTTTGACAAAAGAGGAAATACAATGAGATGAGATAAGATTTTTAAAAGATAGAAATATTTTGATTTATTATTTTAAAGGAAATAAATCTTGAAAAGGATGCGAAGGATAATTGATGAATTATCTAATTAAATAAATAAGTTAGATACACATGAGTTCCAATTTTGGAAAGAAAGTGAGAAGATATTTTTAGGATTTCTATTAATTAAATAAATATTTGATTTATTTAATTAATGATGGATTTATGATTTAATTAATTAAATAATATAAATTATTTGATTAATTAAATAATATAAATTATTTAATTAACATTAGAAGAATGGAGGGATTATGAATAGAAAGGGAATAAATGAAATTTGTCAAATAAATAAAATTTATTTAACTAATTAGATGATGACATGGGTACCTAGGGAAAAACATGCTACACGATGTCTAAATGATGTAATGTTGTGACAAGGTGTTGTAAGAGGACAATTTTGGGTGTCTACATTTTGCCCTTCTTTGAGATGATGTTTGAGATGATGAGATTTGTGTCAAGTAACATCATTTCAAAGAAGCTAAGGTATGGATGATGATGAGATGGGGAGAAGGATGGGATGATGATGATATAAGAATAGGATGATGATGGCCCCTCGAGAGGATAAGTAGGTTGAACAAACATAGGTATTCTCTCGAAATGAAATGAAATGATAAAATATGGATAAAGAGATGGATAATACGTTATGCTGCAAGAAAGTGAGCAATCATGATGTTTGATATTGCACCAGACATTATGCACCAAGGTATAAGGACCAAGGTGACGATGTGTCTCGTGCCCCAACGTAATATAACCTTGTCTAAATGTATGAGGGAGTAAACTTAGAGCATTAAATTTCTAATGCACAAAAGGTATGATATGACCTTAGATACAAAGGATAGTGCAAAAAGCTATTCCAACATACACAAGATATGAATATTAGCTGGAATAATATGGATTTGATACAAATGCAAGATAAAAATGATAACACACACAAGAAAGCATGCATAAATGATACAAAAATAAACAAGGTATTGCCCCTTTCAAGCTGTAAACTAATGATTAATTGATTGATTGATTGATGACGATGATAGTGTTGTCATTGCGAGGAATGATATATCCCTAGATCAACACAAGGATGATGATAATTAATTGATTGATTGGTTGATTTGGTTTATGACAAGATTAGGATCAAGACCATTGATGTAATTGGATAATTTGACAAGATTGATTGACTTTATTGGTATGGATTGATGATGACTTGCATTTGGATTGTTGCCTGGAATGATTGAAGATGATTTGATGATGAATGGATGAATGGATTTGATGAAGCTAATTGATTAGATGAAATTGGAAGAAGTGATTGGATGGATTGAATTTATTGCTTGGATTTTTGTTGGCTATTTGAATTTTTTTGTCTTTTTTAGGACCTTTTTCCATTTTTTTTGTATTTTTGGGGATATTTTTATATTTTTATATTTTTAAAATATTCAATTTTTTATTTTATTTTTTTAGGACATTTTATGTTTTTAAGGGATTTTTATAGGAAATTTTAATGGAAGAATGCAAGGATAAGGATAATGAATAGGATGATCAAGATCAACTAGATAAGATATGGACACAAATTCCTAAGTATTTTGCCCCTATTCCTCATCAAGACAAAGGAAGGGGAGAAAGGATGTATTTAGATAGAATAATGGAATATGGTAAGGTGAAGGATATGGTACGAAAGATATGGATAAAGTATAGGATAAGATGTATGATGTTCAAGAAGATCTTAAACCTTGTCAAGATCAAAGGTGAAAAGGTGAAGGATGAGTGTAAAGAGGATAATTGTTATGAATGACAGGATGGATGAAACTTGACCCCAAGTGTAAAGTGCAAGAGGAATATGGAAGATAGGATGTGGATAGGAATACAAATAAAGGACTCAAGCATAAAGTTTCATAGGTAATATCCCTCAAATATGTGCTCTAATAAACCATGGAAATGGGAATTAGACTCATAAATGTTGGCATGATAGAAGAAGCTAAGGACTTAAGCCAAGGTTTGGATTAAAGGAGGATAATGGGGGATTAATGTTGGATCATGGATAGGAGGTGGGAAGGTTTGTCAATGGAGAGATGGAAAGGTTGGAAAGATCAACATTGGCACACACCTTGAAGGGTGATAGTGTGATGGAAGAGAAGTGACATTTGAATTTAAAGATTTATATGGAGGAGTGGATGGGGATTTTTGGATATAAGGACCCAAAATGGATGGTGGTGATAAAGGATATTTAGAATCAGATGGAGTTTTTGGATAAGCAAGGTTGGATTCCAATTTAGATTTTGTTTCTTCTTTGAGACTTTTAGGAATCCACATAACTTTTGACTATGATTTTTGATTCATGGGCCTTTGTGGCCTTTGAGATTTTTCTTTTTGCTTTATGGGCCTTTGTGACCTTTGATTTTTTTCTTTTGACTTGTGGGCCTTTGTGGCCTTTGAATTTTTTCTTTTGACTTTGGATCAAATTTTCTTTTATTTTTGCATGTCGCTTTGAGGAGACATGTTGATCCTTTGATATATGTGGATTTTGATATGGAAGCTTTTGAAATTTGGCACCCAAATTGCTTCCAAGAGCAATGGGATAGGTGGATTGAGATGAATTATATGGAGGTATTATGGATGGGTTAATGCAAGTGGAATTTTGAGAGGGTATCAAGGATGTGTACCTTTGTTGTTCTTGATGGATAGGAGATGGAGGGATGTAGGGCCCCAATATGGATGGAAGGGTTGAAGGACTAGGGTTTGGATGATAAGGACCAAGGATAGATGGAAGGTTTGATGGGATAGGATAAGGACCTAGGATAGATGGAAGGTTTGATGGACTAGGATACTTAGGTTTATTTTGATGGAATCTGGACTTACAATGGGTACCAATGTCTTGAGCATGAGGTGTATAACCAAGGCCATGATAATTTGAATTTTATTGGATATAAAGGGGTTCTAGGATACCTTGTTCATGAAGGCCTAATCCTTTTCCTTTGTAGTTCATACCTTGACACATTTGTTTTCCAATGGGATATTTATTGTGTATGAAACAAGATGTGAGCCCATTTTGGGGAGGATATGATATGGATGAAAAGATAGGTGTTCGAAGTAAACCGGATTGGATAAAGGTAGAGGAACCCATTTTACAGGTGTGGGGTTCATGGATATCTTGAATAGGTGTGATAGGCTCTTGTGGAGGATTGGGATCATGAGGGGAATTAAGATAGGTGATAGGATCTTAACATGGGGATGATGGGGTACATTGATCTTGACAAGGAAAAGAATCACGAGGTGTAGGAGATGGATTAGCTTGATCTTTATTAGGTACAAAACCATCATGAAGTGGTATGAAAAGAATATCTTGATCATGAGAAGGATGAAAATCATCATGGAATGAAAGGGTATTCTTGAATGGAGGTATATCTTGATCTTGATGAGGAAGGGAATCTTGAGATTTTGTGGAGAGCATATCTTGATCAATAGATGGTAGGACATCATTGGATATGATGGAAGAATTATCATTCTCTTGGGATGCAATGGAATCATGAGATGGTATGGATTCATTAGATGAGGTGGAAAGGGATGATTCTTGAATAGGCTCAACATGTCCTAAATGGTCAACAACATGGATACACGATAGAGCTTGACTTGGGTTCAATGGGGGAGACTCTTGAATAGGCTCAAGTGGGAGACCACATGATGAGGTTGTAAGAATGGGCATGGTGTTTGGATATTATTTGGTAGGTTCAAACATATGAGTTGGATGACATGGTGATGTTTGATTCCTTTCTAGTAGCCCTTGGGTCATATCCTTTGTAGGTGGATGGGTGGATTTGGGTAATGCCATAGGTTTACTTTTGAAGTGTTTGAATTTAGAGTGAGGATTAGATGGAGGATTAGATGATGGTGGACTTGGGCTCCTATTTTCTTGTTGTGATATGGGGGACATGTTGGTGTAGCATTGACATGATAGGTAGATGGGTTAGGTTGGCATGATGATGAAGGTGACATATAGGATTGATGTTGAATGTGTTGAGGTTGGAATGGTGTTTGGACTCCCTTAAGTGTGATTAATGGTTTAGGTGGTGGAATGTAATTAAGGGATCCCTTAAGTACAACTTTTGGTTTTATTAGAGGAATTTCATTAGGAAATCCCTTAAGTGTGATTATTTTTTTTGGTGGTGGAATGTGATTAGGGGCTCCCTTGAGTACAATTTTTGGTTTTATTGGAGGAATGTTATTAGGAAATCCTTTAAGTGTGATTATTGGTTTAGGTTTAGATGAATATGTAGTAGAGAATGATGTGGAAGATAGAGATAAAGAAATGTTTGGCTTTGAGGTGCCTAGGGATGGTTAGAGATGATTAGAGTGATATGTTTATGTGTTGGTGTTTATAGCTTGATATAACAATTTGCAAACAAATTATTACACATGTACACACATGAATCACACACGCAAGACACAATAAAATTTGAATTTGAAATTATAAATGTGATGATGATTAAGCAAGCACTTGAAGAAGACACGTCAACAATTCCTAGAAATAGTCAAGTAGGTATGGCCAATTAGGTCTTAAGCTAGGATGCACGAGGTTGACTAGGGATGATTTGAAAGAAAAATCCTACCACACAACTAGGAGAAGCAGTAACCCACCCTTCACCTTCACTTCCCAAAGGTATAAACTTCTTTGAGGCTTAGTCAAGAGTGACAAGATTTTAACTCCCAAAGGAGTGTGTCTTTTGATTCACACTTTGATTGGGGTCATCCCTTGGAGTGGTGTGTGCTCCAAGAAGGCCTCCTAAGGGTATGATAAAAGCGAACCAAGTCAGGTGATTTTGATCACACATGCACTTGATTCACACTTGTAATTATTAATTTCCCTCAAAAATAAAATGTGTGGAAGAAAACAATGGAAGCACTCATTCTTTTTAGATCCCAAATCAAGATGTGATGGAAGACAATGGTTAATTTTAGACCCGGATTTTTGATATGTGATTGAAGACAAGATTTGTTTTAAGAGCCCAAATTGAAATTTTTTACAAATAATAATTAAGAGATGAAAGATGAAACAAGTGCACCTAATTATTTTCTCTTTCCAAATTATTGTTTTGATTGATCCAAATGCTTTTCCAGCTCTGTATGATTCACCTACAAGTCGCCAAATCGAGAAAGAAACCAGTCAACTTGCATAGAAGAAAGCTATGCAAAAAAGATAAATTATGATAAAAATTTGATTATGATGAATTAATACAACTAAATGGATTGTATAAATAGAAAATTCAAAAGATTTCATGCACTTTTCAAAAAAACCATTGAAATTGGATCAATTTTGCTCAAGATATGCTCGTTTGAAGTTTAAATGCAAACTTGACTTTGATTGATAAAATAATACTAAAAATGACATATTCACCTAATAATTTCTAAACCATTGTGAATTTTGTCATGTCATCTTTCTGATGAGTCCTCGTTTACACGATTTGGAACCCGTATGACAAAGTTATGATAAAAAGAAAAAAAAATGCCCTTTCTAGATTAAATCTAAATTTTTAAAAAATTAAATTAAATGAAATTAGAAACCTAAATTAACAATCCAATTACAAATCTAAAAATCTAATTAAAGACTAATTAAAAATCTAAAAATCCAATTAAAAAAAACTAATTAAAAATCTAAAAAATCTAACTAAAAGCTAATTTAAAAATTAAAAATCTAACTAAAAGATAATTTAAAAATCCAAAAATCTAATTTAAAATCCAAAAATCTAATTTAAAAGCTAATTTAAAAATTTAAAATTTAAAAATCAAATTAAATTCTAATTAAAAATATAAAATTTAATTTAAGATCTACATTAAATTAGAAAAAGCTAAATTTAAACTAAATTAGAAAAACTAAAAATCTAAAATCTAAAATATAAAATAAAACTAAAAACTAAAGAATAGGTAAATCGAATATTAAGACTAAATCAAAGACTAAAGCTAAATCATAATACTAAAGCTAAATCAAAGAGTAAAGGCAAGTTTAAGAGTAGAGCTAAATCGAAGACTTAAAAGAGATTTAAGATGTCGACGGTTTGAAAGGAGACTATGTAACGGCAGTAGAGGGGCAGATGTGGTCGACGTGCACAATGGAGAGGAGGAGTTTCGACAGGTCAAAACCAAAGACACGGATATATTAGTGGTGACCGTACTTGAATGGGAGGCGACCAAGATTTGGAGAGGCAACAACATCGATGCAGGAGCAGCGGTTTGGATTCAAACAGCAACAAAGGAAGTTTTAGCTGTCAATATGATAAACAAAGACCTTTAATTTTTTTGTCAGATCCATGTGAATCAATAAACCATAAGATCAAACCAGTCGAATAATCAAAAACCTGAAAGAGATACGCTACGATGAAGTCGTCTGGGAGCCTGGAGAGATGTACGATGGATCCGTATGGTACAGTCTCCTGACGCAATGATGAGGTTGATTTCAACCCAGGAGGTCGCCTCCAATGAATACCTTGCAAAACTTGTCAAACAAGAGTTAGATAAACATAAAATTTTAGAAGAAAAAACTACAAAAATGTATGATTAGATCAGAAGACGACAGGTTCATTAATGTAGTTAGGGTAAAAACCTTAAATCAAGGTAAATGTATAAATATTTATAACAAGATCTTAACAATCATAATGAAGCATGAGATAATATGAAAATTAAAATAAGAAAAAAAACCACAAATAGATTTTCATATTATGTTCGATTTATCTCCATTTCTCTTCTCAACCTCACATGAGAATGCAAAACTTTGAAGGTTTGATTGTTGGAGGAATGTTGGTTGTTCAATTCAGCAACATAATAGTATGATGAAGATGATAGATAGAGATGGATGAAATATTCAAGAATGGTTTTGATAGCATAAGGATACTTGAAGAATCGAATCCCCAAATAGCTTCTGAGAAGCTATATTTATAGAGCTTTGATGTGTATGGAGATAAGATTTGATAAAATTTGATAAGGATTTGATTTTTGACAAAAGAGGAAATACAATGAGATGAGATAAGATTTTAAAAAGATAGAAAGATTTTGATTTATTGTTTTAAGGGAAATAAATCCTGAAAAGGATGAGAAGGATAATTGATGAATTATTTAATTAGATACACTTGAGTTCCAATTTTGGAAAGAAAGTGAGAAATTTTTTTTAGGATTTCTATTAATTAAATCAATATTTGATTTATTTAATTAATGTTGGATTTATGATTTAATAAAAATTATTTAATTAACATTAAAAGAAAGAAGAGATTATGAATAGAAATGATTTGATTAATTAAATAATATAAATTATTTAATTAACATTAGAAGAATGGAGGGATTGTGAATAGAAAGGGAATAAATGAAACTAGTCAAATAAATAAGATTTAGTTTACTAATTAGATGATGACATGGGTACCTAGGGAAAAACATGCTACAATATGTCTAAATGATGCAATGTTGTGACAAGGTGTTGTAAGAGGATATTTTTGGGTGTCTACATATTCCACTGGATCTCCCTTCCCTTTGTACTTAGGTAAAGGTGGTGTCATGAAGTGAGGTGGAATGGGCGGCATGTATAGATTGTTTTCAAATGGAAAGGGGCACAATTCCTCCACGGAATAGGTTTTCTTGTTGGTTCCCAATTGCACATTTGTCATTTTTTGTTTTATAGCTTGTATTTGTTGCATGAAAGTATCTGCAAGAGATGGTGTTGCATTAGTTTGATTTAATGTTATAATGTATGTATTAAGGTCATATGTTAGATTTGGATTGGGATTGGTATTTGGTGGTGTGGGACTTTCGTTACCATATTGATGTGTGTTGTTTTGGTTTGGAGTGAAATTGGCATTTAGATTTTTCTCAAAAGTCATGTTTGTGTTTGGTATAGTGTTTTGAAATTGAGGTGTAGGCCCTTGATTTGTCCCTTGGATTTGAAATGTTGGTCCTTGCTTTGCATTTTAAAAAGATGGTGTGGGTCCCTGATTAGTGTTTTGAAATGATGGGGTAGGTCCTTGATTGATGTTTTGGAATGAGGGGGTAAATCCTTGAAATGATGGGGTAGGTCCTTGAGTAATGTTTTGGTTTGGTATCCTTCGTGGAACAATGTGAATCCTCCTAGATTTGTTTGGTTGATTTTGATTTGATAAAGGTGTACTTTGAAATTAGAATGAGGGACCTTGGTTCATGTTTTGAGGTGTAGGTGTGGGACCTTGTGATATAGGACCTTGGTTTGTGTTTTGGAAAATAGGATTTGTGAAGGTCTTACCCATGGAGTTTGATGAGATTCCAAATGTAAAATTTTGTCCTTGTGTAGTCATATGGGTCATCTTTTTTCCAAATGTGGAGATGCTATGGATGTGTGTGGTAGTGGTTTCCATGTGTGTTGTGGTCCCAAGTGGTATAGTTGAAATTTATTGTGAAGATGTCATCCCTAATGCAAATGGATTTTGGGTATCTTCTTCTACAAGTATAGAGACATCAAATCCTTGAGGGAGTTTAGCATCCTTTTTGGCTAGTGAATAGAAGAATATATTAGGATAAACACTAACAAGCTCATCGACCATGTGTAATATTCTTGGATCTTGGTAAACTCTTTCAATCTCTTCGAGAGTCATTCTCTTGTTAAATTTGTCTAAGCTTAGATTATCCAATGTGTTAGTTTGGTCTCTTTGTGGTGTCTGTCTTTGAGTTGTGGATTGATTTGAGTTTGATCCAGAGGTGGTGTCATGAAAGGGATCACTTGAGAAATCCATGTCCTTTATTTTTGTTCGTGACCTTGTTTCAACCATGTGAGACTTGCAAATTGGAAGGTAATGCAATGCAATGATTAACCTAAACTATGTTTTTGGAATTTTTTAAATATAGGGATGCAAGGTGATTATGCAAGGATACTGAAGCTAAATGGATGCAAAGGGTACCAAAGGTTTGCTAATTTATAATCAAGGAAAATGATATGGAGACTAAATGATGCCAAGGCTAAGATTAAATTAAACTATGTTTTTGTGTTTTTAGGATTATAGGGATGTAAAATGAAAGTGCAATGTAAGTCCAAGACTAAGGATTGATAGAATGATAATGAGGATATGCTCAAAGGGTATGATATGAATTTAAATGAGACTAAGGTGATGCTAAGGATATAAATCTTGAAATTTAAGACAAAGAAGGGTAACCAAGCTAATGTAGGTCTAGATAACAAACCCAAATGTCACTGAGCTTTGTGATAATCAAGATGATGGTTTTGACAAGGTGAGTCTAAACTAGGACACAAGCTTGAGACACAAGTTCGACCAAGATGAAAATGACAAAGGTTGGTAAAATGAAAGATGGAGGTCAATGAAAAATTGGATAAGCAACCATGGACTGTCCAAAAGCTTAGTAGTCTTTCTATGTCTGAAATTTGAAAGGATGGGTGCAACCTAAGGTCTAGGATTAATTATGCAAGGTGGGGATGCAACCTAAAATGTAATGTAAACCTAAATAGTGATGATGGAATAGATTGGTAAAGGTTTGTAAGTCTCTAATTTAGAAGTCAAGGTCACTGTTAGAATGAATTGATTGAATTTGGACAATGGTTTTGTGAATTTCAGTTTATCAATCAATTGCAACACTATTTTCTCATATGCATCATTTCCAGATGTGGGTTTCTAGTGAGAAAATTTGTTTCAATTTATTAGTTATGGCCCTATTTCTATAGATGTAGTTCAAGTTATCAGTTGAGACTCTATTTTTGTAGATTCATTTCAGGTTATCATTTGTGATTTTCTAGTGAATAGTTGCGGCACAAAATTTTAGTTGCGGGCTTGTTTTAGCAGTTGTGGTCACAAAATGTTGATTTTACACTTTTGATGGTTTTGATCTAGTTTTTGAGTGGGTTTTTTATTGATTTTGATGAAATTATATTTGGAAAAAATAGAATACAATCACAAACACTTGTTTTGGTCTGGTTTGGAGTGTGAAAAAGTTTGATTTCAAGATAAAACACTCATAGACAACATGCACACTTCCTAGGGTTGGCAAGGAAACCACTGGTTGATATCCCCACTTGGATTACTCCAACCACTTAAACAAGGTAGATAGCTAGATAGTTGATGGAACTAGCTCCCCACCACAACACTCACTTCTTGGGCTCACCAAGTCTCATTTCCCAAAGAGGAATTTTTGTCTCTACACATGAATAGTGAAAATGTGGGGTGACTTTAGAGGTTTGACCTCCTACGATCAATGAGCATATATAAAGGTTTTTGGCCACTAAAATAATTGGTTCTTAGTAAGGGAATTCATTCAAGGTGGTCATACATGTAGAAATATTAGCTCAAGATTATTGTCAATCAAGAGGCCTCATAATCCCTTCCTAAGAAAGGATTTTGACGTAGCTCATGGGGCTACCGAGGTTGGCACTTGTTGGCATGACACATCTGCACCTGTTTCTTATGAATTTTGTCACAAACACATTTCTTATATAGCAATTCAAAAGTAGCTTAGATTTATCTTGTTACCACTCGGTTTGTTCCCACATTTTGAAATGGGGTGGTAGGCCCTCTAAAAAGAGGTATACAAAAGAAAGGAAGTACATTGTTTTTGATCTCCCATATCACACGAAGCACAAGGAGAGAGCATACACAACACCTTTTCCTCACACTCACATGGGGTTCATTTTAATTCCAAAATCCAAATGTGGGGGTGGTTGTACAAGTTCCAAAGAAATTCTTTTAATCCTCAAGATCGCCAAGTGGCGCAAGAGGAGAGCATACACATTCAATGAAAAATCGTAAACCACAAAACACAAAGAACACAATTTGTTAATTGTGAATTTTATGCAAGTTGTAGTTTGTAGCAAAAAAAGTGAAACAAATTGAATATGCCTAAAGTAAAAAATTGAAAGCTCATTTTTTTTGTTTCTAAAGAAACAATTTTTAAAATCATTAGAAACAATTTTTAAAATCATTAGATCCAAATCCACACACTAAAAAAATACAATTAGCACACAAAACCCCAAATATACTTGAAAACCTAAAAGGAAAATCTAAAGAAAATTGAAAACAAAAAAAAAATTATACCTATCAAGTGATTGTGTCGCTCGATTGTAGTTGCATCACTGTAATGCATCATTGTATATTAGTTGTGTCACAATTTTGAATTTAGGTTTCACACCCATCATTATTTTGAATGAAAATTCCTGCCTATCAATTGTATCATTCCTCTTATCAGTTGCATCGTTTCTTTGTAGATGCATCGTTGTGCATCTTAGTTGTGTCGTTTCATATGAAAACCTACAAAAAGAAAAAGAAAAGTCATACAAATCCTGCAAAAACTTATTTTCACATCGGGTTCACCAATGTAAGATGGGTAAAAATTAGATAGCCTATATTCTAGTGACAACCATAGCACCTCTAAGCTAAAAAACCAATCTAAATAAGATAAAACAAAAAAAATTATGAGGGAAATAAAGCATTCAAATGAAAGCACTCCCCATGTTTCCATGTTTGAAGTTTAATCACTTCCCTTGTCTCTCCTAAATCTACTTTTACAAATATGCCCTCAGATCAAATCTAACATGTGCAAATATTTGCAAATAGTAAGCAAGAAATTCAGAGATTAGTGGTTGTTAAATCAAAAATGGAGGAGGAAGGTTTCTTTTATAGAAATTCATTCGAACAGATGGCCAAGATGGAGCTTCCACAAATATTTCAAGATCCATGAATGAGAAGAAATGAAGTACAGAAGAGTGGATGTTATGAAATGAATGGTCAAGATTAGAAAGAGCCCATGGAGAATCAATGGTTGAGATTCAAAAATGAGGTAGTGGAGGAAGAAAATGGAGAAATAAATAATAAAATTATATATTTCATGAGAAAGGAATCTTTGGACAAGTGGAGGCATAAATAATTTTTCCAAATTATTTATTTTGAGAAAAAGGCAAGTGGGAGAAAATGGTCATTAATTAAAATGATTTATTAAATCAATTTAATTAAATGGGGGAAAATGGAAATGCGACATTAAATATTTGATTTAAGTTAATTCTTTAATGGAGGAAATAAATTTCATTAGATAATTATATATTATATAATTTTGGCAATTACTTAATTATAGAGGAATGGGGAAGAGATCAATAAATAGACAAATAATAACAATTATTATCATTTGACTATAGGCGAACGATAGAAGACAAATAATTAAATAAATAATGATTTGTTTAATTATTGAAGAAAGGGGTGTTAGCGACAATTAATTTTTTTAATTGATCATAGTAGAATAAATGTTAAGGAGTGAATTAGTTAAATAATTACAAATTATTTAATTAATGGAGGAATGTGATCAAGAATAATTAAATAATTAAAATTATTTAACTATGCGAAGATGAAAACCAAGAAAAATGGTGCTCGCAGACTAAGACATTTTTCAGTGTCTACAAATGCCATATAATTTATTAGGATTAGAATTGGCCAAAGTGTGGCCTTGGATAGTGACTTTGTCATGTCACGTAGTGACAACACAGCTGTATTAGATGTATGAAATTTCTACAATCCATGATAAATTAGTCTATTAGTTTATGGATTTGATCATGTAAGAATTTTGGTCATCAATGTTTCATATCATACTCTATGGTCCATCACCGGGATGAGCTAGCTAGAGAAGAGAATTGAAGTGAATGGTAATTCAAGCTAACTACATAGAAGAGGGGAAGAGGTGACACAAGATTTGAGGGACCTTAGGGGAAGAAGGGGCCATTAAAGAAAAAAAAAAGAGAGAGAGAAAAAAGATAACAAAAAATAAATACAAATAACTAGACATAAAAAATTTAAAAAATAAAATGAAGAAAACTAAATAATAGAAAATTACAGAAATTATCAATGAAAAATTAAATAAACAAGAAAATATTAACAATGAATAAAATAAAAAATAAAAAATAAATATGCAAAGGTATATATACATAGGGATAAAAATAAAATAAACAAATGATACATATATATACATACATACATATACATAAACATACATATACATATATATATACATATATACACAAAGATATAAATCTATGAAAATAAACAAAATAATACATATACATATGTATATACACATATATGTACTTACATATACATATGCATAAACATGTATATACATACATACATATTATGTGAGAAGGAGAAGAACATTAGATGCAAACAAGATCAAACATGCTTGAAACAAGAATCTAAGGTAAGATCAAACACATTAATCTAAGATCTAATCCTACACATACAAAATAAAACTAAGCTATTTGAACATACATTAAGAAATCTAAGATTATTGAATTGAATGTAAACAAAAAAGCACAGTGTCACCATCCCGTGTTGGAGTGTATTCACTTGATGTTGGGTTGTTCTTACCACCGCAAAGCCTCCATAGTTCATGTGAAAAAGCTTGAAGAATGATGTCAATGTTGGTTGATTGAAGAAATGAGGTTGAAGTTCTAACCATGGTGGTTGTGAATGTCAGCAGTACTTTGTTGTGCCAATGATATTGATTCTGTAATCCTTATTTGTAAGGAAAGAGTTTTGTTATATAGAAAATGAGATTTGAAATGGACGATTAGGATTGTGTTTGGAGAATATCCAAATCAACGGTTGAAGTGTGTTGAGAGGATTTAGACATGAGAATATTGTGCAAAGTTGATTGCATTGTGATTGAGAAATAGATTGGCTAGTCAAGGATTAGATTGATTAGTCAGGATTTAGATGGCTTAGTTAGAAAATTGATGGCTTAGTTAACAACTTAGATTGCTCAGTTAGAAATTTAGATTGATTAGTTAAAAAATTAGATTACTCAGTCAACAATCGTAATTTGCTCAATCAAAAAGTGGGTGAGGAATATGAATTAATTGATTCAATTAATTAATTCCTTTTTGGAGTTGAACATGCAAATCAAGTTTTACTTTTGCAAACAAAGTTGCATTAGTTTGATTTAATTTTTGATAATTGATTTGAATAGTTTGATTTAATTATTCAATTTTTGGACGGAAAGTGTCGTAATTAAATTATTATGATTTAATAATTTAATCAACTTAGGGGAATAAGGTGTTTTAGCCACTTAATTAAATAATTGGCATTATTTAATCAATCAAGACAAAATAAAGTGAGATTAGGACTTTATTAAATAAATGTAATTTATTTAATTGGTCGAAATGATGAAATCTAAATTAATCAAATAATTTTGTTTTATTTAATTAATAGTAGAATTAGAGTTTTTGGGACTTTATTAAATAAATAAAATTTATTTAGTTTGTCAGGAATGATGAAAAAGTGAATTAATTAAATAATGTTGTTTTATTCAATAAATAGAGGAATTAGGGTTTTGGATGTCGTTTTAATGTGGTGTGATGTTGTGTGATATTTCAGGATGTTGTGAGATTATTTTGATACATTGCAGGATGATTCTTAGATGTTACGAGATAATTTCAAGATGTTCTAAGACATTATGGGATGATTTTGAGATATTCTAATCATTTTGGGATGATTCTGAGATGTTACGGGATGATTCTAAGATGTTTCGAGATATTCTGAGATGATTCCAAGATGTTCCAAGTCATTCTGAGATGATTTTGAGATGTTTCAGGATGATTCTAAGATGTTCTGAGATGATTTTGAGATGTTCTGAGATATTCTGAGATAATTTTGAGATGTTCTGAGATATTCCGAGACAATTATGAGATGTTTTGAGTCATTCTCAGACATTACAAGATGTTTCAGGATGATGTTTGATGTTTTTTGAGGTGTGTGATAAGTGTTAGGTCAATTTTACATGTCTACATTTTGCCCCTCTTTGATATAAAGTATCAGTTGCTTTGTTTCAAAGATTCTATTTTTTTAAGATCAAGTTTTTTTTGTAAATTTTTTATGCCCCACTGTGCCTCGGTGTTCCATGGAATGATGGTAGGACTATGTGCTACCCCCTTAAGAGTTTGACCAAAAATTTCAAGTTTTGAGGTCAGGCTCTTGACAATATTGTATTTCAGTTTTGATGTACTTTGGTTGAAATATTAGATGAATAGGTTCTTCATTTCTCGTTCTGATGTTTCTAAGAGATTCTAATTTAAAAATAGGAACGTTCCCTAAGTAAAATTAGGGTTTTCTTGAGGTTTAATATAGGCAAATAGTCCTCTAATTAGCTCATTTGCGTTTTGACCCTTTTACTAATTCTTGTCTCTAGATTTCCCATTTTGTTAGTTGTCGAGGAGAAATGTTGATATTTGAGGGTGCCCCACATCATTTGAGCTTTTTCAAGAGTTTGGATGGCCTTCAGGTGTTGGTGGCCCAGTATGTACCTTCTCACTTTTCGCTTTCATCTTTTTCCATTCTTGTTATGCATCTACTAAGTTCTTCAAGTCAATAGCAATTTTTTGTGATTCCTAAGCAATTGCATCGGTTTCCTCACCTTTTCTAGGTTAGAACCTTGCACTTGACACTGAAACCCTCGCCCTTTCCATAAAACATCACACCTAACTTAAAAATTTGCCCTTGTTTCATGAACTTGACCTAAAACCTCACAGTTGACTCAGAACCTCACCCTTGATCAAGAACCTTGCCCTTGACTAGAAAATTTGCCCATGTTTCCTCTCCTTTGACCTAAAATATTGCACTTGACTTAAAAATTTGCCCCTATTTCCTCGCCTTTGACCTAAAATCTTGCACTTGACTTAAAACTTCACTTTTTCTTGGTGTTTTCTGAGCATTTGACTTTTCCTTTTGTATTTTCTTTTAGCATTTGCCCTAGACCTTGGCATGTGGTTTTTTGATATCCTAAATGTCATTTGTCATCATTCTCATGTCATTTTGTGTTGCTTTACATGTTTAGAGTGGAAACCTAACATCCTAGTTTATATTGACTATAGGTGAGTCTCAAACCACTACAAGCGAGGGAGAGATGTCCTCAACACCTGTTTGATCTAATTGCCTATTTTGGTGTGTTGGAGTGATACTTTCCTAATGTCGTTACACTGCATTACATTTGTTACATGCCTCCTATCAGGAGTCATGTAGCTATGATGACTGCACTTGTGGAGAGGTTGCATATTGAGAGTTCCTCATTTCATTTTCCTATAGGAGAGGTGACTGTTACTCTTGAGGATGTGTGGAGGGTACTTTTCCTTCCCATTCATGGTGAGCTTGTTACTTATCATGTTTGAAATGGTACCCATGCCATACATCATGTGCTAGGTGTTGCACGCTTGGATGTGCATCAGTCAGAGGTTGATATACCTGGGTTTTTTGGTAGTTTGGATCCTATTTCATTTGTCCTATGTGGTCTGATTTTAGGACTAGTTGTTCCTGATAAGAGAGGTTGACAGTTTCTAGTGGGTTGGGGTACATGTATTAAGAGTATTCTTAAGCATGGGACAAGGTGTGCCTAGGGTTCTTTCCTGATTGCTCATCTTTATTGAGATATTCATGAGGTGGTGTATTAGAGTGATGAATCTATTTTCACCAGTCTTTCACTTTTGCATGTTTGGGTGTGGGAGGATATTGTAGTTACTCAGCCAGATGGGATATATGATCATTATCCTAATGATTCGTACTCTTATCATTATGGCGATTTCATGCACTACACCTTTCCTGTGGATCTTCCTTATTGGCCTCATGTGTTTGATGAGATGCTAGGTTTATGATGCTACTGTTCCTAGGGCTGCTCGGCGTCCACAGTTTGGGGAGTCGAGTGATGTGAGCGATGGCGGTGGTGGTGGTGCAGGTGTAGGTGACCAGTCTTTCAGACAACCAAATCCTTTTGGTCATCGATAGGTTTTTTTTCCTTCCTATCGAGGTCTTACTTTTTTTTGGTACTTGGTCTTCATGTTCTTTCATTGTGCAGTGGCATGTTGTAGACATGTGTTATATATATATATATATATATATATATATATATGTATATGTATATGTATTCATCGGTCTAATCGAGACCTCATATATATGTTATGATTTTGTATTATCCTATCACACTTGTGTCACTGTGGATGATGTACTTATGAAATGTTCCCTTTTTTGATGATGAGATATACCTTCTTTGATTCAGCCTCATTTTATTCTTATGTGATGGAAATATATAATGATCTATGTTATATATGTTTTTGTGCTTTTCTTATGTATGAATTTGATGTGGATGGATGAATCATACCTTGTCTCATATGTTGTTTATGTGATGAATGAATGCCCCATACATGATACGTGATTTTTTTATTGGTTTATTACCATCATAATATGTATTGACGACATTTATGGATGTAGTATGGATATGGTGCTAATGATGTTTGTGATGCAGGATGGATGTTAGTCAAAGGAAATATCGATGATGGATAGAAATATGATGTTTATTGGAAGAAATATTAATGATTGATAGAAGTATGGTGTTAATTAGAAGAAGTATTGATGATGAGTATGATTTTAATTAGAAGAAGTATTGATGATTGATAGAAATATGTTGTTAATGAGAAGTTGATGATTTTCTTTTGCTTCGCTTTAGAGACTTCATAGTTTAAACAATCTTGTTTGATGTAGCAAATAGATATGATGCACTAGGGTATGAATTACCAAAGTGAATTTGTATCTATTGTGTGGAATTTGACTCTACAAAAAAAGAGTATTTTTTCTCATACCAAACATACAAAAACTTTGTTTAAAGTATAGGATGGGGTTGCGTTGAAAACATTTCAAACCAGTCAAATAGAGAGGTATAGAACACCTAACATGTAACTATTTCATGAACTATTTTAATACAACTTCCATACACTCAATAAAGCAAGTATTCACCATGGTAGTATTACAAAAATATCTTACAAACAACAAATTGAAATGACATTCAATTTCCCCCATTCCTTCTTCTCTAAATCCTTATGGACATCCTCGAGAGATCCTAGGAATGAGTCAATAAATCACAAAACTAAGACCACAAAATGATAAAAACAAAGTTGCGGTATCACTTGCTATATTTTTTTGGGGTTTCAAGACTATTATCCATTATTGATCATGTCTATCATAGGAATGGATCCGTTAAGGAATATCTTAGGATGTTCTTGGTGAATTGTCAAAAGATAGGTAGTTGATACTTGGCTTTGTTTCCATCTATTTTTGCGGTCAAATTTTTGTGATTATTTGCTTTAAGGTTCTAGCTTTTGGTGTTTGCTTTGTTTGTTTGTTTTTTTTGTCAAAGGATGATTGCGAATTTTTTTTTATTATGGGTGATGTTTAATGTGGATTTTGATGATGGGATGGGTCTTCTTTTTAATTTTTTTCTAGGTTTTTATGATGCTATTTTTTTGTTGTTTTTAGGGGACTAACCTAGGGCCTTGGGGGCTCAACAAAAGATAAACCTTGCCTACATTGTCCATGCAGAGGCTCGTAGTTCACTTGGTTTGAGTTTTTTTGACCTTTTCTATTTTGTGAATGCTTTTGGATTTTGTATGTTGTACATGTTTTTTTCTATTTTTTGGATTTTTTGGATTTTTTGACTAAGTTGAAATAAAGCATGTTGGAAACCTAAGGGGACTGACCTAGGGTCTTGGGGGGTATAAAATCCTTTCCTACATTGTACATGCAGAGACCACGTAGTTCAACCATTTGACTCAAAGCATAAACTATTTTTTGGATAAATAACGTTGATAATATGGATTGATATTCCACTTTTGTGTCTAGAGGATATGTTGTGGGAAATATACTTGAACTAGCTATGAGTTTCAAGAAAAAATTTATATCTTAGAGTGTTTGAGTGAAGGAATAATCCAACGATGTTTTTTTTTTTATGTTTTTCGCATGTTTTTGTTTTTGTTGTTTTTTTGATGTTTTATGACCATGATTGGATGTTGTAAGATCTAATCCATGACCAACTTTAGGAAGTTTCCCCCAATAAAATGACTTTCCTTAATCAATGGAAAGCCATGGTTGGATACATATTTTATGAAATGGATGGGTGGATTCTGTGAAAAAGAACTGATAGATAATGATGTAATTTTTATTCACACATAGCGCCTATTTGCCAATTTTTCACTATGGTACCTGTTTTAGGAGTGCCACAAATTATTTTTCACTCAAAGAACGTTTTATTTCTCTTTACTATTTTTCTTTTCTTCTTTTTAATTTTTTTTAATTTTTTGTCCTTTTTCTATTTGTTGTGTTTGGATTTTTACCCTTTTTCTTGGGGTATTCAAATATGTTTTATGTGTAGAACTTCTTGAGGTGGTTGTTGTTCAACAGTTCAACTAGAGACTCTCCTTCAAGAGTAGCCAACCAATAGGCCCCATAGTCATATCTCATTGTGATGATGAACGGACCTAATAGTTGGGTTCAAATTTCTTTTGTAGTTCTGATTCAATTGTATCTTTTGATTCTTCTTGAGGACTAAGTCACCAATTTGAAAATTCCTATCTTTGATTCTCTTGTCATAGCTTCATTTGAGCCAATTTTGATAAACCTACAGATGGTTTAATACGCTCAAATTCCTTTTATCTAGGAGCTCTAATTCATTCAATCTAGATACCCTGTATTATTTTTTGTTGACCATGCCTTTTAATGAGATTCATAATGAGGGGATTTCAACCTCGATAGGTAATAGTAGACCAAGGAAAATGGTAGTGCGGATGTTGGTTCGATAATCCCATAAGGTTGGGCTTATTTGGAAATACCAATCAAGTTCGACATCATTGATAGTCTTTTTTAGTATTTTTAGGATAATCTTATTAGATGGCTCAACCTGACTATTTCCTTGAGGATAGTAGGGTGTGGAAAATCTATGTTTGATAGAAAATTTGGAACATAGTTCTTGGACATCTTGATTCTTGAATGGGTTGTCATTCTCTGTTATAATTTTCTATGGAATTCCATACCTACAAATGAGATAATTCAAAATGAATTTTGATATCTATTTGTTGGTGATATAGGTCAATGGAATTTTCTCTATCCATTTAGTGAAGTACTTCATTGTTGTGATAATGAATTTGTGTCCATTAGATGAAGTGGGTGATATCTTACCTACTAGGTCCAATCCCCATTATGAAAAAGGCCATGGTGTAATGATGGGTCTCAACTCTTATGCTAGTGCATGAACCAGAGCATTGCATTGCTAATATTGTCAGCACTTTCTAGAATGTTATGTGCAGTCTTGCTCCATGGAGGGCCAATAGTATCCCATTCTTAGTAGCTTCTGGACTAGGTTAGGTCCACTAGAGTGGGAACCACAAATACCTTCATGGACCTCTTGTAAGGTAGTTTTTGCTTCTTCTACATTAATACACTATAGTAACATACCATCGAGACCATGATAGTATAGGGTTTCTCCTAGGATCATAAAGTGGGAAGTTCTACATGTGAAGGTTTTCTTCTAAGTAGTCATTAGGTCAAGTAGTATGATACCATGTTGTATATAGTTAGAAGTATCTTGGTACCATGGGGAGTCAGGACCAACAACAACACATACCATTTCTAATCTGAGATGTTGAATGCAGGCATGAGTATTTGTTCGATGAGGAACTCATACTTAGGCACATTCTGAGGAATCTCAAGAAGTGATCCTATTGTTTCCATTGTATCAACAACTTTGTTATTGATATGAGGAACTTGCTCAAAGGTTATTTTGATGAAGTATTCCTTGAATCTATCCACCATCCTTTTATATGGTAGCAATTTGTCATATTTTGTTTGGTACTCATCATTCACTATCCTAATCACCAGCTGAGAGTCTCCAAAGACATGTAGCTCTTTTATTCTCCATTAAATGGACATTTTGAGCCCTTTGATAAGAGCTTCATATTTTGAGATGTTTTTGGTGCATGGGAATGCAATCCTATAGGCCTTGGGTATATTATCTCCCTATGGTGTGAAAAATAGAATACATGCTCTAGAGCCATGTTGAGTATGGGACCAGTCAAAGTATAGAGTTCATTGGCATGTTTGTTCTATCATCAAGACACTCTCATATGGAAAATCCACCATGAGAGGTTTATGATCATCTATGGGTACTTCAACCAGTTGGTCTGCTATGATTTGTCCCTTGATAGCTCTCCTGTCCACATATTCTATATCAAATTAACTCAATATCATCACCCATTTGGCTATTCAACCTATTAGGGTTGCCTTTGCTAGTAAGTATTTGAGTGGTTCTACTTTTGAAATTACCTTCACCTTTCTATTTAAGATGAAATGTCTCAGCTTTTGTGTTGAAACATGATTGAGAGACATGCTCTTTCAATGGGTGAGTAGTTTAGTTCATAGCCCACCAGTGTTCTTCTAATATAGTAGACTACCCTTTCTTTGTTGTAATCATCTAGCTGGGCCAAGAGAGCTCCTAGTTCTACTTGTGTGCTAGACACATAAAGTATCATCTCCTTTTCTATAATAGGTGGCATGAGTACAAGAGGAGTAAGTAGGTACTCCTTGACTTTTTGGAATGCTTGGCCGCATCTCCCATCCCACTTGAAGGTGATTTCCTTGTGTAGGAGATGAGTGAAGGGGTGGCACTTGTCTGCTAGTTATGCGATAAATTGCTTGATGGATTATAGCTTCCCTTGTAGGCTCCTTAACTATTTTAGTGTCTTTGGAGGAGGCATCTCTATTATAGATTTTAGCTTTGCAGGATCCACTTCAATCCCTCTTCTTGACTCTATGTACCCCAACAGCTTTCCAAATGTTACTCTAAACACATATTTCTTAGGGTTGAGTCTCAGATTGTACTGTTCAAGTCGATCAAACACCCTTGCTAAATTTTTCAAGTGATCTGTCCTTTTGACTGACTTTGCTAGAATGTCATCCACATAGTCCTCCATGATTGTGTGTAGCATATCATGGAATATGATCATCATTTCTATTTGATAGGTTGCTCCTGCATTCTTTAGACCAAAAGGCATTACATTCCGGAAAAAATTCCCCCAAGCACAAGTAAATGTTGTTTTTTGTTGATCATCTGGAGTGATCTTTATCTGGTTGTATTCGAAGAAACCATCCATTAAGGATGGCATCTCATGCCCTACTGCTAGATCCACAATCATGTCAATACTTGGCAATGGAAAGCCATCCTTTGGACAGGCCTTGTTCAGGTCTCTAAAATTTGTGCATATCCTTATGCCCCTAGTAGGTTTGGACACTGGTACTAGGTTTGATATCCATTGCAGATAGTCAATGGCTCTAATGAAACCCACATCTAGTAGTCTCTTTAGTTCTACCTTTTCCATTAATGCCGTTTGAGGATACATTTTTATGATTTTTTTCTTGATAGGCTTTGCTCCAAGGACAACAACTAAATGATGTACAACTAATGTTGGATCTAGTCCAGGCATGTCAGCATAGGTCCAGGAAAATTTTATATTTCTCTCATTGATGAATGCTATGGAATTTTCTTTCTCCTCAGGATCAAGTCATGTTGCATGGTATGTTATCTTTGGGTCCTTTGTTGTGCCAAAATTTATAGACTCTACTTTTTCTACTAGGAGCATTGATCTTTCTTGATATTTTGATATGGGGATATTGAATCCTCCATCCTTGGGTGCCTCTGGGAGGTTTTCACCTTCAGATGCGTCCTTTATTTTTCTCTTTTCCGGATCCGATAGAGCCACATTGTGGTTTTCCCTAGGGGATCGTATTTTTTGTTTTTTCTTTCATTTTTGCGACTAGAAGATTCAATCTCTCCACCAAAGTATGCCTCTTGTTCGAACTCCATGATGAGTCCTACTTTGTGATCTCCAGCTGGTATGCCTATTCGAATTTCCATGAACTCCATGATTTCCTCATCATTCTGGAATTGATCCAAAATAGGTGTATATTGTTGTTGATCCCAATCTACGAGTTGCAAGTAACAAAGTGGGAGGCTATCATCTTGGTCTACAAAGCTTACAAAAGTAAGTGAAATGGTTAGTATGGTGTTGGTATCTAAGTCATTATTACTAGAAGTGGGGGAATCATATCCGGTGATGAAGGAAGGAGAATCCCATTCATATTCATTGGAGTTTATTTTAGAATGGTAATAGATGTTGGGAATGGTTTCCATGTACTAGAGAGGGAACCTATCAATTCTAAAGTTGTTGGTAAGTCTTTGATGGGTAACTAATTGTCCATGATATGATAGATATCCAGTGCCTTAACACTAGTAGAATTTTCTCATTTCTTCCAAGAGGTCCGTCTAGTTTTTGGAATGACCGCGTCTTTTGGTTTATAACCTAGCCCCATATTTGTCTTCCTTTGTTCCACTATGATAGGCTCTAATCGGCCTTGTTTATGTAGCCCAAGGCTACCTATTCCATTTTATCCAATTTCTTTAACTAATTGATAACCGCTAGTGTTAAGGTCAATTAAAATGGGTTGTGGCTTTTCTGGTTCTTCTTGGTCCTCCTCAAATATGTATTCATATTTCATGTCTCCCCATCTAGTAAAGATCATGGGCTTGGATATAATTTACACTATCTTGATCTCTTTTGGACCTCAATATACCATGGGAGTTGGTGGAAGCATGCCAATGCAGAATGCTTGGTTACAATGATAATTCCCATTACCCTTGTCAAGTACTTGAATCTTGGCTTCTATTTTTGGTTTCTCGCATGTGTTCTAAGTAGAGGTTGATGGAAGCATCGAAGGGTTGACATAAGAAAATGAATGGAGGATATATCATTGCTAGGCATACGTTGGATTTTATTGTACTTCTCTTCCAACTTTACACAAAAATGGAAAGGCTAAAGATCGGCATATAGTGTTACTTATTTTACTTCATTAGGAAACTTTAGGAACTGATTAAAAGTGGAAGGGACTACATGTAATGCATGGATCCAAGGGTACCTCAGGAGGACATTGTACAAAAAATTAAGATCCAACACTTGACAAGTAGATTTTGTGATGGTGTGTCCTATCTACACTAGCAACCTGACTATTCTTCAAAATTCCTTTCCAAGTCATCATAGGCCCTTATGGTGATACTCTTGCCTTTTTCAATCATTTCATCATAATACCCCAACTATTTGATGAATTTTAAGGTACAAATGTTTAAACCTACACCATTATCTATCAATACTCATTTGACCATGGCCTTGTGAACACCAACCTTTATGTATAGAGCTTGATTGTGGAATATTATTTGTGGTAGATCTTTCTCTAAAAATACTAAATGATTACTTTTGATTTTTCCAACCATGTCTTGGAATTGACTAGGATTGAGGGTATTAGGGACTAACGTTTCCAATGCTTTTTCCAATATTTCCCTATGTGTGGGTGATAGTTTTAACAAATATAGGATTCAGATTAGGGAAGGTGTCTTCTTTAACTGTTCCAAAATGTTTTAATCACTTGGTGACTTGATTGTGGGTTTGGGAGGGGCTCCTTGTATTGTAAATCTTCCTCACTAGGTAGTTACATTGTAGTTGTTTCCTCCTCTCATTATTACTATGTTTTCCCTATTGTCATCAACTTGTGAGAGGGTTCCTAGAACCGTGTCACCATGTGTGTAATTAGCATTTTGGTACTCTTGTTCCTTTACTTTATCATTCCTCTTAGTGTAGTTTGGGATTGGGTTTAAGTATATTTGAAGGTACTTCTTTTTGGGATGATGCTCAATGTCTACTTCCCCTTTGTTTATCAAGTCTTGGAGGATGTGTTTGAGGCGCATGTAATTGTTGGTCATGTGTCCACTCATCTTATGGAATCCATTAATGGATGCTCTAAGCTATTATGCAGCTAAAATAAATTGAAAATAAGCTAAATTTGTGCAAATTGAGAGTATGGATGTGAGTAAGTTAAACAAAATAAGTTTGCAATCAAAGATCCTTCCTATTTGTCTCCAAATAGTAATCTATTTATAGGAGAGAAAATGAGGAATGGGTGGTTGAGATCAAAAAGATTAATCATCAATTCAAGATGAAGAAGATGAGAAGCATGGATCATGGATTCTCATCAACAAATGAGAAAGCATGATGAAAGTTAATCAAAGGCTCACAATTACCTCAAACAAACACATTTTTGACATGCTCACATGGGTCAAAGGTAGCTTGCTTAGGAGGTTGAAGGGTTAAATTTCTTTTGAAGCTAAGTGAGTTGATTGGAGGAGAGGGAATATTCCTTTTGGATGAGGAAAAAGGTTAATTTACAAATTAAAACAAAGTTTTGATTGTGCAAAAGGATAAAGAATATTCCATGGGAATATTCCCTTTGATTACAGGAAAATTAGTTTAATTTTTAATTAAACAAGGTTTAATTAATGCAATTAGGGGATTAGAGGAATTAGAGGTATTTATTAAATTAGATGATTTAATAAATATGGGAGGGGTGAAATGATATTTAATTAACTTAGGGTTATTTAATTAAATAAGATGACTTAAGAGATAAAATTAAATATTTTGATTTATTTAATTTAATGAGATGAAGTGTTAGTGTGAAAAGAGGGGAATTAACACGGTTTAATTAATTAGGCAAATGGATGAAAATAATGTAATTAATTAATTAGCTAGGCTAATTGAATTAATTAAGAGAAAAGCGGATGGATAAAGAGGAAATGATGTTAATAAACTTGTTTTGAGTGTATGAAATTGATTAGAAAAAATTTTAGTGTCTACATTTTGCCCCTCTTTGAAGTGAGGTACCTTTTGCTTCAATTCAAAGAACAACGCTTTTCGGATAAAAAATGCTACCCAAATTAAAAAAAAAATGATCTTTTTTAGATGCCCCCAATGGAAGAATAAAACCGACTCCTTGCCCCCTCGAGTAATCAAGCAAAAATTTTGAATTTTGGGTTGATTTCTCGATGAAGGTTCAAAAGTTGTCCCAAGGGTTCAAAAACATTCTCGGATGCAAGAATAATGCCAAAATGCAAAAAATGATGCAAAATTAGATCCAGATTGGAAAAATTGGTGAAAATGATAATAAACCCCATTAATAAGGTTAAATTAGGGCAAAAAACTCTAATTTTCTAGCTTAAATAGGCCAAGAGGGGTCATTTTCAATTCATTTGTGCATTCACACTTAAAGATTTCTTGCGATTTGAGCTTTGACCCTTCGACGAAATGGCACGTCATGAGCTTCCCCAACACATCTCTGATCTAGTTCATGAGTTCCAGTGGCTTCCAGATGTAGGACCATCGGTATGTGATTCGAAACTTTATTTGAAATTTGAAATTTTGATGCATTTATTGGGTGCTAGAATTTAGAATTTGGGGGCGTCATTATATAGTGACGCCCAAACTTCAATTGGCGACACCCAAATGATATATAGAAATGCATATGTCCACGGTGATACTTCTCTAGATTTGAATTTATTGTTTCAAATTTTAAACAGTGATGTGGGCTTGTCCAATGATGCACTTGCCGATTTGAAAGTTTGGGTTAGTTTAGATCGAATTCTAAATTGTGACACCATCTTGTATGGTGACACATCTTTCAATTTGAATTTTGAAATGCATCAGGCATCACTGTTTGGATTTCGAATATAGCAATGCATTTGTAAATAGCAACACATTTATGATGTTTGAGCCAAAAATTCTAAATAACTTCAAATTTTGATGATTTCCTGACACCGTGCACTTCATGGATGCAGGAGGTCTTCCCACCATTGATTTCAAGAGAGCATAGCCCCACATTACTGGAGAGTTTGGGTGATTTTTTAGAGTTGCGCTAGGAGCACCTGGGAGAGATCGGATTGTTGTATACCACATATGCTCCTGTTGTGGGGACACATTTGGCTATGATGACAGCGTTGTGCGAGAGATGGCACAAAAAGACCTCTTCCTTTCACCTTCTGATGGGGGAGGCGATAGTGACCTTAGAGGATGTGTGGCAAATATTGTAGTTTCCTATCCATGGTGATCACGTGATCTACGATCCTAATGTTAGATTTGATGCTTTCCTAGAGGTGATGGATATGGAACAGATTGTGTTGGTTACCTCATAGATTGATTTAGAGACATACAAAGGTCATGTTCCCACCTTTAGATTGATTATTATGGCCATCATTTCAAGTTTGGTGGCTCCAAACAAATGAGAGTAATTTTTCAGTCTAGAATGGGGTTTGGCTTGATAATGGATGTTGTATAGGAGGACTCTATTTGTGTAGGGGCTCGTGATGTTGGCTTCCCTCTACCATGATTTACATGACTTTGTGTATTGTGATGGGAGATACCTCAGTGCAGGTGTGACTCTTCTTCATATCTGGGCATGGGAGCACAATGCAGTGCTTCGATTGATTATATGGATGGTGGATGTGGAGCCAAATGATCTCATTGTATGGAGATATCATGGTACCATTACACACAAGAACACAAGATAGATTGGGCTCCCACATTGGTGACTAGTGATTGATGATATAACTATGCTCTGGTGGCAGCCATTGCTTCAGATGCAACCATGGTTCAATGATATACAACAGCTTTAATTTTCCTAACATACCTGATATATGTAGGGTTGAGAGCATACCAATTTTGATCGGTACCTTACTGACAAAGTGGCGAAATAGTTTGGGTATGTATAGTACAGGCCTGATAATGACTACAGGGCTATTTTTGTGAGATCGGCTAGAGAGGTTCCCACTTGGGGATCGACGATTCCGACACCAAAGGTTTTTGATAGTTTTTGCCAGTTGGTTGCCTAGCCTTGGGCATATGATGGAGGTTAGCCCGTTGCTCACACCACTCCCACTTACGATGCATGGTTTGTGCCACCACGACAACTTACAAATCTTGCAGGTGCTCCTCCTAGAGGGAGGCCATGAGGTAGAGTGTTAGAGGAAAAGGACAGGGAGGCCAGGATGGCCATGATGGACAGGTTTTGGGGGCTCCTCCAATCGAACAACAACCTCCTTAGTAGCCTCCAGCAATGTAACAATAGCCAATGCCACTACCACCACCACCAGATGCTAGAGATGCATAGATACAACAACTGCAGCTGCATGTGCAAGCTTTGATAGGTGAACAAGATGAGGTCCACTAGCAGATTTTGGTTGTGATTGCTAAGCAAGACCAGGCTCAGTAGTAGGTGGTCAGAGTGATAGCCAAGATGTATGTGGCTCTTCATAGAGTTTGGATTGTTACCGAGGAGAGAGACCAGGAGGTTGTGATACGGCAACATATAGAGGCTATTGTAGCAGCCACACATGGTCAAACTATTTCGGCTAGATTGTACCGAGATGTTGTTACAGAGGCTATGTATTATAGGAAGCACTATCACAGGGATGTTCTGGTGGCTCTTCGACAACCCAATTTTTCACAGCACAGTGGTGCGTATCCTCATATCGAGGATCAGCCTGAGCGGCAGGCTAGAAAGGGTAGCAACCACTAGGCTAGCATTTTTGATGTATAGACACTTTTTGATATTTCCCCATTCTTTATACTGATATAAATTCATGGGCTCTTTTTTCATAACCTCATGGATATTGTACTTATTATCGATATACATACACTGATCCAATATTTGTACCATGATACATTTTTTGATATATATATGATATGGATACAAATGATTCATGTTATGATGTGTTGATTTTATTTCATGTATGGATGAATATGATATGGATGCTTATACATGATCATGTATGGATGCATTTAATTTTATGCCTATGTGATATGTGATAATATGATATGGATGGATGCAATGTTATATTGTTTTTCATTATCTTTTCATGATATGATATGGATGGATGTTTATGATATGCAAATATTATGGATGCAAATGATATGGATGCATTTCCTTTTGTATATTTTCTATGCATGTTATGATGATGAATGCATATAGATGGATGAGTGCAAATTCTTATGATATGCAATGATTTAAGATGCTTAGAATAAAAAATCTCTATTATTCATCACAACTTAAATGATAATGCAGAATGTGTGATGTGAAATGCAAATAATTATGCTGATGGATGTTTTATGCTTATGATATGATTATGAGATACACGTATGCTAATTGTTTCTTGGTGCAGGGTGGATGCATTGATGATGTTTTTGAGTGTCATGATATCAGGTTAGCACAAAGAGAAGATAGAAGAATAAAGAATGAATAATCATTGTTGATGATGATTGCTTCAAAAGATCCAACAAGTCCATAATCCATTGAGACTTTATTAGAGATGGTGATGAGACAATGCAAAATAATTTAGGATGAAATGTAGGATGGGTGCTCATAGTTCGGGATTGGGATTTTTTGTTGTTCCTTATTGTTTTATATAACACATAGACACGATGCATCAAGGTATTGATAACTAGGACGGTGGTGTATCTAGTGTAATGGACTTTGACTCAATAAGCAAATAGGATGGTTCTTGTTCACACCTTGAAATACAATTTTTTTGTTGAAATGTAAGTTAGAAGTTTAGACCATATTGGACCAAAGCATACGCAATAGTCAACAACATACTCCAAATGACCTTCCTACACACAACTAAGCAAGTATTCGCCAAGATTATTTTATAAAATTATCCACAAACACAGCAAATGAAATATAATGATCAATGCCCCATTCCTTTCTCTCTAAATATTTTTAGATAGACATCATTGAGATGTCCTTGGAATGGGTCATTAAGATAAATCATAAGAAAAGATCAAAGACAAATAGATGATGTTATCTATAGCTCATGCCTAGTTTAAGTTTAGCTTAGGTGATATCTGATGTTGATGTCCATTGTAGGAAGGATACATCCTAGGACATGTTGATTAGAGGGTTGTTTGATGTTAGGATGATGATGCTAAAATGAGTCGTTACTGTAAACTTCATTGACACATTTACCTATGATTTTAAACTTTAGATTTTGGCTTTTGAGTTCACACTTACAACTTGCCATGTTTGTTTTCTACTTTTTTTTCCAAAGGGTGAAGGTGAGAATCGTTTATTATGGGTGAAAGTGAGATGGGATGGATGGAATTTTTAATTTTTTTGAATATTTGAATGTTTTTGGTATTTTGAAATGTTTTGATGTTGTTTTTGGTCTTTTTGAAAGTTTATATGAATATTTAGGTTTTATTTTTATTTTTTGAGGTTGTTTAGGTTTTCCTAAATATTTGAGGCATTTTAGGTCTTTTGAACGTTTTCTATTATTTTATTTTTTTCTATTTTCTGAATGTTTTTGTGTTTTCTGAATATTTGGATGTTTTTGGGTTTTTCGAGATATTTGAATGTTTTTGGTATTTCTAAGATATTTGGATGTTTTGGGGTTTTTTGAATTTCTGAGTTTTGACCAAGAACCTATCATAGGGGCCTCAGGGGCTAATCAAAGATTAGCCTTGCCTACGTTATACACGTAGAGACCACATAGTTTGATTGACTCGACCCATTTATAGGATAAAGAAATGAACAAACAAGAGATAGGAGCTAATTACAATGGATTGCTAAAGGACTAGCCTAGGGTGTCTCAGGGGCACATCAATGATGGCCTTTCCTACGTTCAATCTTAGATACAACGTAGTTCAACAAGAGACTTTTTTTTGGATTTTTCGATGTTTGACATTTTTAGGGATTTTGATGTTTTCTAGATGTTTTGGATTTTTCCTTTTCAATTTTTTGAATGTTGTTGGATTTTCGTTGTACAGGATTTTGCAAATATTTTTGGATTTTTGGATTATATTTTATGAATGGTTTTGGTTTTTTGCAATAAGATGTCCCATGACCTCAAGATATACAAGAACCCAATTGTGACACATAACAAAATACTCCTAGTGTGATATGTTAGCCTACTTCGATAAAGGAAGGACAAACTAACCTTGGGAATATGCCAAGTAGTGCTAAAGAGTTCATGATGCCTTACAGTGATAAGCCATGATAAGGATGTGGATGGGGGATGAATGGTGATGCAAATAATGATAGGTCAAAAGAGCCAAAGAATAGATGGAGATACCTTATTTGCGTGAGATGCCTGTTTGCTAGGTTTTCATGATGCTACTTTCCCAAAGCACAACAAAAGTGGTTTTCACTAGAGGGTGATTTTTTTTCTTTACTTTTTCAATCCTTTTTCTCCATTTTTTGGATTTTAATCATTTTTCAATTTTTTTTGTATTTTCTAATTTACACCCTTCATGTTTAGGCATAAAACTTTTTGAGATGAAATTTTTTGATTAGCTCCTACAAGGGTTCACCTTCAGGGGTTGACAGTTGGTATGCTCCTGATCTGTAGTTTATTGTGATGACAAAGGGACCCAACTAGTTAGGCTCAAACTTTCCTTTTCTATCTTGACATGGAAGGTTCTTCTGATTTTTCTTTAAGACAAGATCCCCTACCTAGAATGACCAACATTTTATTCTCTTGTTATATCTTTGTTTCAATCGGTTTTATATACTTGCAAATGATTAAGGGCATCAAGACGACCCTCATCTAGAAATTCTAGCTCATTCAGTCAAGACACTCTGTACTCTTCCTCAATTATCAAATTCTTTAGTGGTACTCGCAATGATGGGAGCTCAACCTCAATAGCCAAGATGGATTCTAATCCATAAACTAGGGAAAAAAGGGTTGCTCCTGTAGGTGTGTAGATATAGGTTCGATAAGCTCAAAGAGCAGGATTTAACTGTAGATGCCAGTCACGTCCAGCTTCGTTAACTATTTTCTTTAGGATTTTCAGGATAGTTTTGTTCGTTGCTTCTGCTTGGCCATTGCCTTGGGGATAGTATGGTGTAGAGAATCAGTGTTGGATATTGAATCTTTGGCATATCTTTTTCACATCCTAATTTTTGAATGGGGTTCCATTATCTGCGATGAGGGTTTGTGGTATACCATAATGAAACCCACTAAGGATAATCTATCAGTTTGATGAATCCAACGTTAAGAAGCTTTTGTAGTTCCAATTTTACCAAGAGTGTTATCTGGGGGTGCATCTTCCTTAATTTTTGCTTGACTGGTTTGACTTTAGGATAGACTACTAGGTGATGTTCTACTAGGCTCTTTTGTTCTTTTTCTAACAAGGATTCAACATAAAAGGTGATCTTAGGTTCTTCTTTTGTTCCCACATTTACTGGTGTAGCCTTTTTTGCTAGTACCACTATTTTTTTTGGATGTATTACACTAAGGGGGAGATTGAATCCCTCATCCTTGGATGCCTCAGGAGGTTTTCATCATCAGTTGTGTCCTTTTTTTTTACTATTTTAGGATCAGAGAGTGCCAGGAGGTGGTTTTCACTCAAAGATTTGCAAGTTAATTGCATTTATTATATTTTCTAATTGAACGATTCAATCGTCTCCCCATAGTATTCCCATGTATCAAGCTCTATGTCAATCCTACTTGTGATCTTCCCATGATAAGTTGTCTCAAAGTCCCATGAATTTTGAGATTGCTTTATCATTTTTTAATAAGTCTAGAACTGGTGGTCCTTGTTGGTCCATGTCAATGAGTTGCGGGTATACCAGATGTATTTC
>CM021109.1:328898270-328970674 GCA_007115665.2 Sequoiadendron giganteum | reverse complement strand
TTTTAAACCCAAATTGAAAGATGGAAGTGATTTTTCAATGTGATAGAGAATGTTTTTGTTTCTCAAGATCGCCTAACAATGCAAGAGAATTGCATACAAATTCACTAGCAAAGTTGAAAACCACAAAACAAAATAAACAGTTGTTAATTTTATCCCTCAAAGCAATAATGAGTTAATTTTAAGCACCAATTGAAGGATGAGTTTCCTTTGTTCAATTTTAAGCCCAATTGAAAGATGTAATGTGAGGGTTCATTTTTATCCAACTTTAAACATTCATTTTAAACCTAGTGGAAAACTAGTGTGTTGCCTAAAACTAAAAGCAAAAAAGTATGAAATTGGGTTATAATTGCCCCAAAGAGTTGAACGCTAGTTACAATTATAGAATGTTTAGATAGAAAAGAAGTTCTTCAATTTCACTCCATGCCTTTAAACTTGCAAAACCCTATTAGTCTAACAATGAAAACACAGTCAGACATCGATCAGTGATCAAATAATCAAAATAAATTAAGTCACATGTCAAAAAAAAAACATGATGTTTCTTACCCTGGTTGAGCATCGCTTCACACGATGGCGTCGCAATTTGAAATGTGGGTATCACTCTAGTGAATTTGAGCATCGCTCTATAGACAGATCGGTGAGCATGATTGCGTCACTATTTTGATGGGTGTCGCTATAAACGAATGCATTGTGGTTTGAAATTTGAAAGTGTCGGTCTAGTAAAGTTGAGTGTTGCCATTTGTGTTCCATGATACTTCAAATTTAAATAAGTGTCGCTATATTTAAATTGATGTCAGCCAATTAAATACATGTTGTTGTATCAAATTACTTGGGTGTCGCTATATGGCGATGCTATTGAAATAGTGTTGCTATATGGCAACGCTATTGAAATAGTGTTGTTGTTTGTGTTTTGAGTGTCATTGCAACCTACAAAACATCATGAACATTAATTTTGAGATAAAATATAGTTAAATGATCAGTTTTCCCTCCTCCTATTGCAGAATGTCGATTGCGAGGGTACCGATATGGGCCTAATTATGCTTGATCCATGAAGAATTGAAGCATAATGAAGCCATAGGTACTCGAATCTCAACAAGATCAATCAATCAAAATTGAAAGTAAACATTTTATCAAAAAACCTAACATGCTAAATTTATGAAAGCTTTAAAAAAAACATCTACTCTAATCTATTGAAATTTATCTTGTTATTTAATTGGTGTTACATTGATTTGGATCGATGACCCTTTCCCAATCCCATGATAGTGAGCTTGTTTCAGTTGATTCTATGGAAGAGAATCAATGAAACCATGGTGTTTGATGTCTGAAAACCTAAATTATGCTAAAAATGAACATGATGCAAGCTAAGTTACCATGATTTTATGCCATAAATGATCTAATTATGGAATTTCTAAGCTAATGCTAAATTAATTTAAGCTAAAATGATGCTAAAAGATGAAATCCTAATTTATTTACAAACTAAGATGAATGCATGGAAGCTATTATGCAACTAAAATAAATTCAAAATAAGATTGAGAGTATGGATATGAGTAAATTTAACAACATAAGTTTGCAATCAAAGATCCTTCCTATTTGTCTCCAAATAGTGATCTATTTATAGGAGAGAAAATGAGGAATGGGTGGTTGAGATCAAAAAGCTTAATCAACAGTTCAAGATGAAGAAGATGAGAAGCATGGATCATGGATTCTCATCAACGGATGAGAAATCATGATGAAAGTTAATCAAAGGCTCACAATTACCTCAAACAAACACACTTTTGACCTGCTCACATAGGTCAAAGGTAACTTTCTTAGAAGGTTGAAGGGTTAACTTTATTTTAAAGCTAAGTGAGTTGATTGGAGGAGAGGGAATATTCCTTTTGGATGAGGAAAAAGGTTAATTTATAAATTAAAACAAAGTCTTAATTGTGCAAAAGGATAAATAATATTCCATGGGAATATTCCCTTTGATTAGAGGAAAATTAGTTTAATTTCTAATTAAACAAGATTTAATTTATGCAATTAGGGGATTAGAGGAATTGGAGATATTTATTAAATTAGATGATTTAATAAATAGGGGAGGGGTGAAATGATATTTAATTAACCTAGGGTTATTTAATTAAATAAAATGACTTAGAAGATTAAATTAAATATTTTGATTTATTTAATTTAATGAGATGAAGTGTTAGTGTGAAAAGAGGTGAATTAACCCGATTTAATTAATTAGGCCAAGGGATGAAAATGATGTAATTAATTAATTAGTTAGGCTAATTGAATTAATTAAGCGAAAAGAGGATGGATAAAAAGGAAATGATGTTAATAAACCTATTTCGAGTGTATGACATTGATTAGGACATTTTTTAGTGTCTACAAAATTCACATAAGTCTTTCTCATTGTACCATGGTGTCTTAAAGATAGGTTCCTCATAATTTGGGTGCATTCATTTTGATGAGGTTTTACTGTACTAGTTTGTGCATGACTATTTCAAATGACTTACCTATTATTGTGAACTACCTCCTGGGTTCATCATATTGCCTATGTTGCCCTCCCTGATTTGTTTGTTGGTTTAGAACTTGATTTCTTTTGGGATAGGTATTTTGGTTGCCTTGTGTTTTATTGGGACCATAGATTCTTTGGGCCACCTATGGTTTTTTATTATGTGTGTTATGTGTATTCCATACTGCTCTAGCATCCACCACTCCATTGTTTGTGATGTTCTTATTTTTAGCTTTGACTTTAGGTTTCCCATTTGAGCTAAAGGGACTATCTTTCGAGTTATTTATTTTAAGGACTCCTCTTGTAATGAGGGATGTCTCAATATGTAACCTCTTTTTGATTGTTTCCTCAAATTCTACAAGACATAGCATAGTGAGTTGGTAGTTTATTTTAGGTAGTACATGCATGATGAAAATATCCACCAATTCATTGTCTAGAATGGGCCATTTGCATCGACTCGCTTTGTGTCTCCATCTCTGTAGGTAGGAGGTAAAGGATTGATGAGTCTAGTTTATGGTCTAATTATTGATAGGGTTGTTATCCATTTCCTACAGTAACATAAGACTTTGATTCTTGAAAGTTGATTTTTCATAATATTTTTCTGAAACTATAGACCTTGGACATGAATTTATTTTCATAAGCTTTCAAATGATATTGACATTCTATGTGGATTATTTTTGTTAATTTTGCATCTGGTTAATGAATTTCACTTTAATATGATTATGGATATGCAGTTGTTGTACACATTAACATTTTCATGCAAATAATTTGAGGCCTACAACTCAGGAAGATTTCGCCAGCTGGACGTGTGCCATATCGGTCAACAAGGTGGACATTTAATGGAGAGAATACCCTTGGTGGCTGGATATTCCTCATGCATCAAATTGTAACCACCTTATAATGATCTTAAATGTTGTTGAGCATACGTTGGTGTTACTGTTGTGCCAGATTCAAGTTAAGGTAATCGTGCCTGACAAGTTTTGTGCATGCATAGCCAACCCTACTGTTTTATGCGCTTTCCCTAATGTGGCATCCTCCGCATTTTTTAGAGTTGACTACCTTACTAGGTGGTTGGATAAATAAGGATTTGATGTTCTTTCGAGCTCTCTCTATCTTTTCCAGTCAAAGAATGTTATTTTTGATGTAATCGCACTCTTGAGTTTTTCAGCAATACAGTCATGTTGATCATTTGTACTCATGTTTTTTCCATAAATGAAATGAAGTTATAAGTTTGTGCATCTAAGTTCACCTTAGTCTTAGGGAATACTTATGTAAGGGGTGCCACTTGGTGAGTATTCCATCCTTTAGCTTAGTATTTTTTTGTTTAGTAAATAGTTAAGAATTTGGCACTGACTGTTCTTGTAGCCACTAGAATTCTATTATGTGGTTGTTCCTACAGCCAAAGCAAACAAAGTAGTTTCCTGTTTGTTGCTCAAATTTTCTTTTTTTCCATGCATTTCAGCTTGATCTAGTTATTGATTGATGTTAAGCATTTATGTTATTTCCTTCCAAGAAATTTACATTCAGCATTGTGTTTTCTTAACTATAGGATAGATATGGCTACTTTGGATTCCTAGTGCACATATAGTGCTGACCCATTTCAAGTTTACACCCCTATGTTGACAATCGAAATGCACCTTCATGATGATTGAGATAGCTATTCAAGTAAGATGTCCAATTTCTGAATCATAGTTGTAAAGGCTCAGTTATTGAATCATTGTAGGAGGCTAATATTTTTGGCACCATTTTTGGGGATGGTGTCAAACTAGCTAGTTCTTTGGAGTCATTGATAGTTTTCCTTGTTATAGTATTCCTGGAAGTTGTTCTTAGTATGCCCTTCATTTAGAAGTTATGATCCCCCCATTATTTTTCCATTTTTTGTGTGAAGTTAGCTGATACTAAGTTCATACCACATGCGTAGAGAAAGAAAAACAGATGCTCTTGGGAGATTCCTTCCTAAAAATCCTGATCTATTCCAAATAATTGAGTACCAGAACCTACCAAGAAACCAAGAAGAAGAAGATCCACACCCCTTTAGTGATATATCTCCTAATCTGACCAATTCTAAAGTTTCCCTTAAAGATCAAAATCTACTTGAAGAACCCTTTGCTTTGGAATTTCATCAAGTAGGCATGGGGGATGCAAATGGAAATAGACCTAACAGAGCTAACCAACCAACTTTTCCTTTCCCCATTGCTCATCAGAATGAAGTGGAAAATCTCAAAAATATCCCTGCTTTAGTTCTTCCTAGGTTCTATGGACTTTTTACATAAGATCCTGATACATTCTTATTTGAGTTTGATATACTGTACATAAGTTATGACTATACCAGTAATGCCCATAGGTTTAAGCTATTCCCTGCCACCTTGAAAGAAGTTGAATTAATATGGTTTATGAGCCTAGGCAGAGATACTATGGAGACTTGGGAGGACATGAAGATAAATTTACTTGAGAAATACAAAGAATATTGTAGGGGCAGTGACATGAGAGGAGATGACATTTTTAGGATGCAACAAAGGAAGAGGAGAGCTAGGAGGGTTTCATTTCAAGATTTTTATTTTGTTTGCAGAAATATCCACATCAAACACTCAATGAAGACTCACAGAAGCTACTCTTCTTGAGATGAGTTAATGACAGTTGCACTGATTCCTTGGACATGATGGGAGGAGGAGATATCACCCAAGTTCCTTGGGAGGATATCAAGAAGATATATCAGATCTATTCTAGGGCAGCCTCAAAGAAAGGTAGAGCTTACCAATCCTCTATGGCTAATTCATCCACTAGTGGAATTTCAAGAATGGAGATTACTCACTTACTAGCATATTTCAAGCAGGACATCATCAACAATCTGGCTACTCAGCTGGATTCACTTCAAGAAAAGAAGAAACAAGAGGAGGTAGAGTTAATGTTGGAAAAATATTTTCCTCATTGCAAACAAAAGAAGGACTGCAAATGTAAGATGATAGCTAATATTGATAGCAAGAAGATGTCACCAGAGTTTAAGTCAATCCAGGGTGAAGATGATCAAGTCTACTATGTTGCACAAAGGTGGCCACAGGATCTAAGATAGGGTATGCCACCTAATCCACTATCTTTTGTTGGGCCATATTTCAATTCTTATTCATCTATCAATCAATAGAAACCCTCATATCCATCCAATTATAGAGGATATTCACCGCAACCTTGGATTAACCCCCCAAATTCTTGGCCCAATCACCAAAACTCTCCACCCTAGTGACAACAACCTCAAGGGAATTGGTAGCAGTTTCAAAGAAATTGGAAGCCACCTTCAAGAAACTGGCAGCAAACATCTCAATGGAGGGGAGGACAGAAATGGCCAAACTAGTCAACCAATTGCATGCAGTCACCTTCTCAGCCCCATCAACCTTATATAATTCCTCCTCTTGCTAATCTGAGCTCTAATGCACCTAAACCTACTCAGCTACCAGCCCAACCCACACCTAACCCAAATAATAAACCACAACAGCAACTAGTATACTTTTTTTATCCACATCAATTCCCTGCATATGCTATGAGTGTAAGTGACATCTATTTGTGTTCAGGAACTACCTTGCCAGCTCCTTCCACCCCTATTATTACTGAGATTCCTTTGGAAGAGGAGGAGCCTCTGAATGTCTTTGTTCAACCTAGTGCACCTAAAAATCTTGAACCAGTCCTAGACAAGCAAAGTGATCCCGAACCACCATTTACTCAAATGTTGGAAACTATGAAATAGAAGGAAGAAAAGGAGGACATAAATTTTGACATCCTAGATCATTTGAAGCATATATGTGTCTAGATACCTCTATTTTAGGCCATAAAATATGTTCCCATATATGGAAAGGCAATCAAGGAAGCATGCCTTAAGAATCCTAGCAGGAAAAAGAAAGACCCCACTATAATTCATGTGGTGGGATAGCTTTCTGACATCATTCTTGGGAAAGTGACTGTGCCTAAGTACAATGACCCAAGGAGTCCTATGGTAGGAGTTGTTATAAATGGGATGCAAATAAAGAATGCTCTGATTAATTTGGGAGCAACAATAAATGTAATGACCAAGGATATCCTATAGCAACTAAATATTGTAAGCATGAGACCTACTCCTACTTTCCTATAGCTTGTTGATAGTTCTACTATTAAGCCTAATGGTATAGTGGAAGATCTAGTGGTAACTCTAGACTCTTGGGAACACCCAACAGATTTTATGATTCTTTCTCCTAAAGCCACACTAGGTGGGTACCCCATCATTCCTGGAAGACCCTGGTTAGCAACAACATATAACTATATTGGATGTTGAACAAGAGACATGACCATTTTTGATGGAAAGACCACCAAAAAATTTGTTATTTACCCACTTTCTTAGCCATCCCATGATAAGGATGATCTAGTATGGCTACATGTTGGTGAAGAGGCTGAAGAAGTTAATTATGTGGCACAGCTTATGATGTTACTCAGAAGTCCCTTCATGCAGCTTCAAGATGAAGATGAAGTATTGTCGCATATAGTTTAGAACCATTATAAGGTAGAGGAAACATCATCCTCCCACGTATCTGATTCTTTTGCTATAGTGAAAACACTCCTGCTTTCTCTTCCTATAGTCATTCTTCGTGCAGACGTTGTTCTATAGAAGCTCTTCCTGTAGTTGCTCTTCCTGCAACCCCTTGTCCCGCAGAGACCTTTCCTACTATAAAATTTCTTGTAGCAATAGGTATGTTACATGCATTACTTCCACATGAACTCAAGGTACCAAGAATTAGTGAAGTAGATATGGTTGAGTTAACTACCCAAGTGCAAATGTCAAAAGGAAAGTATATGAATATCAATAGTAAATTGAGTAAAGAACAACAATTGTCATTGGAAAACTTGTTGAGAGCCCACCAAAATGCATATGTATGGGAATATCATGATATGGAAGGCTTGGATCCTAATATTTTCACTCATAGAATATATATAAGAGATGATTGTACACCAATGAGACAGCCACAAAGAAGAATTAACCATGTATTGAGAGAAATAGTAAAAGGAGAACTGCAGAAATTGCTTGATGTTGGATTTATCTACCCCATTTTAGATATCCGGTGGGTGTCCCCATTGGTGATTCTTCCTAAAAAAGAAGGTAAGTGGAAAGTTTGTATTGAATATAGGGAACTCAACTCTACCACCAAAAAAGACCATTTTCTCTTACCATTCATCGATCAAGTCTTGGACTCACTTGCAGGAAAGCAATACTTTTCTTTTCTTGATGGATTCAGTGGCTATAATCAGATCCAAATTGCACCTGAGGACCGGGATAAGACCACCTTTACCTATCCATGGGATACCTATGCCTACTCAGTACTTCCATTTGGCTTATGCAATGCACCTACAACTTTTCAGAGAGCAGTCATTAGCATATTTTCAAACATCTCTCATGATTGCATGGAAATTTATATGGATGATTTCACTACTTATGGTGTTGATTTCAATGAAGCACTAGAAAATATTAACAGAGTCATATAGATGTGAAGACCACAACCTATCCTTAAATAGTGAAAAGTGCTTCATGATAATGTCGGAAGGTGTAGTTCTTGGCCACTACATCTCTCATAAAGGAATTCAAGTAGATCCTACAAAGATTGAGGTAATTACCAATCTTCCTATTCCTAAAAAACAAAAAGATGTTAGGAGATTCTTAGGACATGCAGGATATTATAGGAGGTTCATCAAAAAACTTCAGAAAAATGGCATCCCCATTATATAATCTCCTAACTAAAGTTGTTGAGTTCCAATGGACATAAGGTTGTGGCAAGGCATTTTATGACTTGATAGAAACTTTAACTCATGATCATGTGCTCAAGGGACCTAATTGGGAGATTCATTTTCACATCCATATAGATGCATCAAACTATTCTATAGGAGCTGTCCTAGGACAGAACAAGGAGCTATTGAAAATACCATTTGCTTTTTCAACAAAAATCTACAAGGAGTTGAATTCAACTATAAAGTGATAGAAAAGGAAATGTTGGTAGTGTCTATGCTTTAAATAAATTCAGACATTACATAAAAGGCTACCAAATATTTGTGCACATTGATCATGTAGCCATTAAATATCTCATGAATAAACCTCTGATTTCAGGAAGGCTAGCAAGATGGTTATTGTTGATGCAAGAGTTTGACATAACCATTGTCGATAAACCAGGGAAGACCAATGTTGTTGTGGAGTTTCTCTCAAGGCTGATCACATTAGAAGACAATCAAGTCATAGATGATTCTTTTCCTGATGAGCACTTATTTTCCATTAGTGTGTAGAGACCCTAATATGCTAACATAGCTAACTTTGTGGTCACAGGGAGAGTCCCTCCTCACTTCTCTCCAAAAGAGAGGAAAATTATCATTGAGAAATCTTTTCCTTTCTCATGGATTGTTGAAAGTCTGTTCTATACTGGACCTAACCAGGTCATGAGGAGATGTGTGAGGGAAGATGAGAAATTTGATATTTTGCATGCATGTCACAATGAACCCTATGGAGGACATTTTTCAGCCAAAAGGATAGCAATGAAGATTTTGAACACAAGATACTACTAGCCAACACTCCACAAGGATGTAGGGAGATATGCAAGGAAGTGTGACAGATTCTGAAGGATGGGCCACCCAAAAAAATTTGATGAGATGCCACTTTGTCCCTAGGTAGTAATCAGTCCATTTGATAAGTGGAGGTTGGATTTTGTAGGACCTATTGATCCTTCATCAAAAGGTAAATCCTATATTTTATTATGTAGTAATTATGTAACTAAATGGGTAGAAGTTAAGGCCATGAATCATGCAAGAGATAATAAGGTTATATAATTTTTGTACGAAGAAATTTTCACATGGTATGGAGTTCCAAGGGAGATAGTGACTGATCAAGGGACTCAATTCACTTCAACCCTTGCTACAACATTGATCAATGAGTAGAAAATTAGGCACAAGAAGTCTACTCCTTATCAACCCCAGTTTAATGGCCAAATTGAGGTGACTAACAGAGAAATTGAAACCATTATGACCAAAATAGTGGCTATCCATAAAAAGGATTAGGCAAGTAGGTTACCAGAAGTTGTTTGGGCTTACAGAACCACCTGGAAAACAACTATAGGATTCACTCCATTTGAGTTGCTGTATGGAAAGATAGCCATGATGCCCATTGAATTTGAGCATAAGACTCTCAGAACTGTAGTAGAATTGGGAATGGATATCTTTGAGGCACAAAGAGATAGAATCATGCAGCTGAGTACTTTGGATGAGATGAGGAAGGCAACTTTACATCACACAGAGGTAGCGTAGAATCAGCAAATAAAGTGGCATGATAAATTTATCAAGGATAAGAAATTTCAGCCTGGAGATTGGGCACTACTCTATGACTCAAGATATCAAGATAATGCAAGAAAATTGTAGACAAGTGGCTTGGACCTTATGAGGTGGTTGAAGTATTTTCCAATGGAGATCTTTAGCTTACTACCATTGATCTTTTTAGGTTTAAGTTGCTAGTGAATGGTCATCGTCTGTAATTGTATCACAAGCCAACTTCTAAGGAGGAGTTCTTGCAGCAATTCACTCAACATGTAGCACCCAAAATTCCTACAGCCAAAGGAAGTGGACCTAGTGTCCCTTCTTTTGGCTGATTAAGGTATGCCACTAGTCATAATAAATATTCCCACTTTGTGGGGGTCCACTTCTTCACCCATTTTCCCATTAAATTTCACCTTTCTCTCTCTTCCACCTCACCACCATCATTTCACTTCACTTCATTTCACTCCGCCTTCATTAATTGCTCAGCTAATTTCTTGAAAATGACTGGTACTTTCTCAATGATCTTAGCAATATACCTTCCATGAATTCATGTATGAATCCAGGTACATTTGCATTAATTGTTATATCTTAATTATCTTCTAGTGCATTTATTTAATTGTTGTGAATTAATATGGATGTTTGCCATAGCATGCAAATTATTTCCATCCCTATCAAATCATCATTCCACCTCACATGTGTGGACACATGTGAAAAATTGGGTTGGGGGGATGTGTCAATGCCATTTCTGCATGTCTATCCATACTTTTTCACGTCAACAAAATTTAAGTGATTGAGCCAATTTGAATTCTGAGGTGATGGCTCGTATGTGCGAAATGCAAATCGTACACCATCATTTTCCTTAATCATAGCCTACATTTATTAATCTTTTATTGCTTTATTTGTCCCTATCATAATCCTAAGCCAAAAGGTAAAATTCCAATGACACCAACATTGGAAGTTGAGCAGAGTTGCAGGAAAAGGTGAAGTTTGGTTTCCAAACAAGAATTGCAGGAAGAAAATCTTTGTAGAGTAATTATTTGATTGCAGAAAATGGGAGGTAGGTTGATTCGAAATGAACCCATAGTTCATGATGTCTTATTACAAGATGTGTCCTGCCTAGCCGAATTTAGAAACTATGGATGGCTAGAATCTTTCTTAAAGCTAGATGGTTTCGACAAAGGAGTTGCAATAGAATTCACTTAGGCATTGTCCAAAGGGAAAGCCACAATAAAAGGGTTAGAAATCACAGCTATGGAGGAAAGAATTATAGAATTTATAGGGTTACCTACTGATGGTAAAAATTACCCTACTGCCAAAGATGCTAGCTTAGCTAGGGCTGAATTTACAGAGCCTAATGACCCTCTATTCAGCATAGGCAAACAAGGAGTGAAGAGGACTTGTCTGCTTGACCAATGGAGGCAAGCAACTATCTATGTTGTCAAGTATATCACCTATGAGGGATGTCAGTCGAATTTTCATTTTGTGTATTTTAATTTTTTGAACCACATGAGGCACAGAAGGAGGATGAATGTACCCAACGTGTTGTACAACCTTTTGTCGATCATAGTAGTAGAAACCAAGAAAGGTAGGGACAATTCCATTTCCCACCATTTCCTAATTAAATTATTGGTTAAAAAATATTTGCATGATGTGTCCAATATTTCTTGAGAAGCATTTTTGAGAATTGATCAAATTAGACCAGAGAATTTGCAACCTAGGGTTTTTCCTCAACCTCATAGGGTTGGGAGGAGAAGGAGCAATGTTGGGGTTGCTTTTGGTGCCTCAACCTCTAATGCAATCCCTAGTGGAAACCCTCATGTAGCCACGCAAGCTATTGAAATTAGTTCTTTTGGGGATGAGCATTCTGATAAAGAGGGTTCCTCTCCTGAAATTGATGATGATGTTCCTCTTGGAACATTAATGAAGACTAGGGCACATAAGAAGAAAGCATAACTAAAGGAAGGAAAAGATAAAAAGAAAATGGTAGAAAAGGAAGTGTCAAGCTCTAGGAAATGAAAATATGACACTGTTCCTCCTGTAACAAAGGAAAAATGAAGAAACCCTCCCAAGAAATCAAAGTCGGTTGGACTAGCAATTGGGGTATCTCCCGAGGGAATCCCTAAACTTAAAAAATTGCCATGGGTGGATACAAAAGCTCCAATGAAGTAGGTGAATGTGAAGGAGAAGGATATATTTAAGGAAGCAGAAAGCATGACATTGGTAGACCTTTTTGATATTGCTAAACAAGTTGAAAACCAGGCGTGTGAGGAAAATACAAACTTCCTGCAGCAAGAGTTCCTGTAGCATGAGCAAGAACAAGAAGAAGAGTCCCTATAGCTTGAGCTAAGAGCGCCCCTGCAACCAAAATTGACTGAGCAAGAAGAAGCTCTACAGATGGTACTTTACCAAGGGAAAGCACAAGTGCCAAGTAAAATAATAGTAGGGGTACATAGGCCCTCTAATTTTTCATTGAATATGGTAATTCTAAAAAAAATGTAAGAAGTACAAAGAAGACAAGAGGAATGGAAAGCAGAAAAACACAGGTTGAAGAAGAAAAATTGAACAGAAAGATGAGGAAATTGAGGATAAGAATAAAGAAATTGTTTTTTTACAGAAGAAGGTGGATGACATGACAACCTTAGTGCCACGAGTATTGGAATGTAGGGCTCCTCTGAGGGTATATGCTCTATATTTAAAAGAGAAGCATCTTTCTTTCAAATTTGCAAAGATTGTTTCAGATTTGAACCCCTCAACTGAAACCCCTACTGAGTTTTTCAATACTTTTTGGATTGCTCCCCCTAAGATGAAAACTTTGTTGTGTGAATTTTATTTACATAATATTGTTGTAACCAAGGATCAAGATTGGAATCCAGTGTTATATGTTGGGGATTTCCAATTACAGGCGTTCATGTCCTGGATACAAAACAAAGTAAGTTGGGGAAAGCAATACAGTACTTACAGGCATGTTGAATCCATAATTCCCCTACCCATTAGGGCTTAGTCAAGGCACCTAGTTGATATTTTTAATGACTGGCACAAAATTTTATACCGACCAAGCTATAGCTGTAGGGTTCTGCCTGAGAGAGAGGCAGTTTATAAGGCATATGAAGAGATGGAAAAGACAATAGGAGAATCTATGTTGGGATATATGTCACAAAGATGGAATAACCTAACTGAAAATTTGACACAAGTTGAGCCCCATTCCACACACAACTATGTTGCTTCACTCAAAAGGGTTGAAAGATATATGCAGATTAGAAGAACAAAAGGACAATTCTAGCTTCCACTAATTTTCCAGCCACCTATTCTATTGTGGCCAGTGCCAAACTTTAGATTTTACAGGTATGACATTGTTGATGAAAGGAAGAGATGGAGCAAGCTAGAAAGGAAGCAAGGGTTCTATTGGGATCCTAATTGAGATACGTCAGAAACTTATGTGGGACAACTTGCAGTAGCTAACTTTGAGGCATTGACCAAACAAAAACACAACACTTCCCCTATTGGAGGACCAACAAGACATTAGGTTGGGGGGGGAATGATGAGTCTATTTTATGGTCTAATTATTGATAGGGTTGTTGTCCATTTCCTATAGTAACATAAGACTTTGATGCTTGAAATTTGATCTTTCATAATATTTTCTTGAAACTATAGACCTTGGACATGAATTTATTTTCATAAGCTTTCAAATGATATTGACATGCTATGTGGACTGTTTGTGTTAATTTTGCATGTGGTTAATGGATGTCGCTTTAAGATGATTATGGATATGCAGTTTTTGTGCATGCTAACATTGTCAAGTCAGATAATTTGAGGCCTGAAACTTAGGAAGATTCTGCCAGCTAGGCATGTGCCATATCGGTCAGCAAGGTGGACATTTAATGGAGAGAATACCCTTGGCAGTAAGAGATTCCTCATGCATCATATTTTAACCACCTTATAATGATCTTAAATGTTGTTGAGCATGCGTTGGTGTCACTGCTATGCCAGATTTGAGTTAAGGCAATCATGCTTGACAGGTTTTGTGAATGTGTAGCTGCCCTTTCTCTTTTTCATGCTTTCCCTAATGTGGCATCCTCCACATTTGCTAGAGTTGACCACCTTGCTATGTGGTTGGATAAATAAGGCTTTGATGTTCTTTTGAGCTCTCTCTCTTTTCTAGTTGAAGAATGTTATTTTTGATGTAATCGCACTCTTGAGTTTTTCAACAATACAATCATGTTGATCATTTGTACTCATGTTTTTCCATAAATGAAATGAAATTATAAGTTCATGCATCTGAGTTCACCTTAGTCTTAGGGAATAGTTATCCAAGGGGGCCCACTTGGTGAGTATTATGTCCTTTAGCTTAGTTAGTATTCTTTTGTTCAGTAAATAGTTAAGAATCTAGCACTGACTATTCTTGCAACCACTAGAATTATATTATGTGGTTTTTCCTGCAGCCAAAGTAGATAGAGTAGTTTCTTATTTGTTGCTCATATTTTCATTTATGTCTTGCATTTCATCTTGATCTATTTATTGATTGAAGTTAATAATTTATGTTATTTCCTTCCAAGGAATTTACTTTCAGCATTGTGTTTTCTTAGCTATAAGATAGATATGGCTACTTTGGATTCCTAGTGCACATACAGTGCTGACCCATTTCAAGTTTACATCCCTAGGTTGAAATTTTCAATGCACCTTCATGATGATTGAGATAGTTATTCAGGTTAGATGTCCAATCTCTAAATCATAGCAGTAAAGGCTTAGTTGTTGAATCATTGTAGGAGGCCAAAAAGGACTCTCCTTGATTTTGTTTGATTATGGAAAAATTTGTGATGGTGACATCTTACTCTATGTTAAATGAGAAGTGGCTTATAAATTTTGTAGATAGCTCATTAAAAGTTCTAATTCCTAGTTGTAGATAGGTGAACCACTCCATAGAATGACCTATAAGGCTACGTGGAAAGAGCCTCATGAGATAGGCATCATTGTTTTGTACCTCCATACATGATACTAAGAAGTCTTGTACATGCTCTACTAGATCTCCTTTCCCTCTATATTTTTTGTCAAACCTGGGTATTTCAAAGCTTTTTGGAAAGGGCAATGTCGTGATGAAATGAGCGAGTAGGAACGGACAAAATTCCTAAATGTCTTCTTTAGTTTTCCTCCTTGCATATCTGCTATTTTTTGGGTGATAGTGTTTAGTTTTAGTTCCATCTATGTTTTTGGTACATTCGTTTGCAAGCCCTACATATAATAACCATGTTTCCCTACTAGGTTTTGGTCATATATCGGGTATTGTGAATTTGCAAGACCTTGATAGCCATATGGGATGTAAGGAGGATTAACTCCTTGTTGTGTGTAAGTAAGGTTAGCTCATTTTTGTTGAGGGGGTAGATAATGAAGGCTTCCTTGATGATGCATTGACAGGTTACCTTGTTGATGGGATGACAAAAGAAGGGTGCTCTTTGGCACACTTTGTTGGGAAGGACTAAACTGAAGGTTACCTTGGTGATGCATTTGTGGGATACCTTGTTGATGGGATAACTGAAGAATGGTGTGTTGGATGTTGTGGTTGTGTTTCTAATATGTGGTTGTCATTGATGTCAACACTATTAGCATTAATGTATTAGAAATTGTATATGTCGAGGATATTGAGAAAATTATAATAAAATATGTTGCAGGTTGTTTGTGAAGTAGTGAAGATCAGTATGATGGAAAGTTTAGTATATTGATGGTGAGAAGTTGTGGATTAAAGGGTTTTCTTTTAGGTGTATCTAATTTTTCCACCAAAATTTTCAAAGTTTCGCATGAATATTTGATCGAGTTATGAGTTTTTGTGTTCTGATAGTTATTTTGTTACTGTAGCTAGTGTTCCTAAAAGAAGATAATATGATTCTAGTAATTTGAGTTGATGTGAATGCCTCTATGGTGATTCATGATGCTTGTGGATGTTTCTATATCATTATCTATCTATGTTGTTGGTTGGCATTGATCGGTGTTCTCGTGATTGAATATTTTCTCTTGCGTGTTCATGTTTTTCATGTTCATGGCCGACAGGGAGTTTGTAGTGTGTTGTGGATCTTTGAGGAATAATTTTTTTAAGGTGTATAATATTCGAGGATATTATTTTGGGTCCCTACTATGTTGTGGATGACCTTGGTAGATTCAAATTAATAATATTTATTGTTTTGGGCTGATAGTTTGTATTCATTTTATTATTTTGTTGAAGCCGACATGTAACGATGTAATTCCTTGTTGTGGATATATATAAGCGATTATTTATTCATTTGAATGAGAGTGAGAAAGTGTGTGTACATGAATAATGTTCTAAATCTTTCGAAGGTAGATCAGAGTGTGAAGAAGAGTAAAGAAGAGTGAAGAAGAGTGAATAAGTGTTCATGTGCTTAACTGGAACTGTAATCAGGCATTAGTAGATGCTACTTTATTAGTTCAAAATCTGGATGGTTGTAATCTGAATGTTTTTGTAATACAATGAGTCTTCCTTTGTATTTGAGCAGTGATCTCTAGGCAGTGTGCCTAAATGCATGTGCATTCCCCATTTATTCTTCTTATACTTTTAACAGGGTATAAACTTGTGGACTGACCTCCATCATGGTTTTTTCCCTAATAGGGTTTCCACGTAAAAATATTGGTTTTATGTGTGTTTCTAATGTGTTGTTGATTTATACTTTCATGGTTACTAATCAGATCTGAGAATAAGGGTTAATAAATTTAATAAGTTTGAAATTCTATGACAACTGATTCACCCCCCCCCCTCTTTGTTGTCTTCCCTTGTGTTTCCAACACAATGCTCTATGGCACATCTTGTTGGGAAGGACTAAACTGAAGGTTACCCTGATGATGCATTTGTAGGATACCTTATTGATGGGATGATTGAATAAGGGTTCTCTATGGCACACCTTGTTGGGTAGGACTAAACTAAAGGTTACCCTGATGATGCATTTGTAGGATACCTTGTTGATGGGATGACTGAATAAGGGTGCTCTATGGAACACCTTGTTGAGTAGAACTAAACTAAAGGTTACCCTGATGATGCATTTGTGGGATACCTTCTTGATAGGATGACTGAAAAAGGGTGCTCTATGGCACACATAGTTGGGAAAAACTAAAATGAAGGTTACCCTGATGATGTGTTTGTGGGATACCTTGTTGATGGGATGACTGAAGAAGGGAGCTTTGTGGCACACCTTGTTTGGCAAGACTAAACTGAAGGTTACCATGATGATGCATTTGTGGGATACCTTTTTGATGAGACGATGGAATAAGGGTGCTATGTGGCACGCCTTGTTGGGTAGGACTAAACTAAAGGTTAGACTAATGATTCATTTGTGGGATACCTTTTTGATGGGATGACTAAATAAGGGTGCTTTGTGGCACACCTTGTTGGGTAGGACTAAACTGAAGGTTACCTAGATTATGCATTTGTAGAACACCTTGTTGATAGTATTATTGGTTTGGAAGGGGATCCTATGGTCCACCTTGTTGATGGTACTGATTGTTCAAAGGGGGGCCCTGTGTTCCACCCTATTGATGGTATTAATTTTTTTGAGAAGGTTTGATGCTTGAAGTATTCTAAGGTATATATTTTCCAAGAGGTGGATTGTTGTTTTGAGGTTCATATTGAGATGGCCCTCCTTGATACAATTTTGCCACTACTTCTTGTTCAATCTGAGTTGGCTTTCTAAACAAGGGGCTCTCTTTGGGTTGACCACTATTTTGTGAGAACATGGGTGGCATGTTTGGCATCTCTAGGGGTTGGTTTATTTGTCTCACAACCGATTTATCCCCTAAGGAAATAATATTGGGGTCTTTGAGAGCCTCTATGTTGAAGTTCACTGGTAATTTAGAACTGCTTTGTGCTAACTTTAAGAAATATGAGTTTGGGTCCTTTCTCAACAACCCGTCCCTTAATTTGAGAACCTTGGTGTTGTTATAATGTTCAAACAGTTCCTCCTCATTTATCTCTTCCTTAGTATCTACCTCCTCTATAACCACTCTAATGGATCTTGGTTGTTTTTTTCTATCACCTCCTTCTATTTGCAGTTCAGTTCTTCCTCACTGAAGGTGTCTTTGTACACTGGTCTCTTCTGGGGGGTTTCAAGGTCACTTGGCCTATAGACCCATCGGCTACTTTCATTGTTCATGGTATTTTTTGGTGGGTTACTAGTGTTGTTCTTTCTTGTTTCCATTTTCCTCCTATGTTGTGATCTCGTGATTATCATAAATAACTTGGATCCCTTGTGGGAGAGTGGTGTAATGTTTGAACTCTCTAGGTGACTCAAATCCTAAAGAACCAATGTTGTCCTAAAGGATAGGATAGATTATGTGATAAATTGGAATTGTTGGAAAAGAACCGGATTCTGACATTAGTAGAAGGAATACAAGTTTGGATTGTTCCTTGAAGCACATTTGTAAAAGTTGTATATCAACCTAGTTTTGGTTTTGTGAAGTGCCCAAAGGTGTTTCTTGAGATCTTTTGGACTAAGATGCCTAAGTCTGAAATGATGACCTATAGACCTTACTTTAGGGATCTTGAATTTGTGTGAGATCATGAAGAGGATATTTATTGCCACATGGGTGGTGGTAACATGAGTCTTCCTGCTGCTATGTCAGCTTTCTCTTCCTCTTTGTCTAAAATGATTGATACGGTGAGAAACTAGTGGGGTGTTTTGATCTTCTGAAATATGAAGGTTCTCAAGTTTCTTATGATGTCAATTTTCTCACCTTCAATGTATTTGAGACTAGGTTGAAGGATCGATGCTAGAAGATTTGGTTGCTAAACTAGAGCATTTGGTCGCCAAATGGTCATAAGGTGTAATGGTATAATGAGATTTTTGTTGTGAAGCTCAAGACCCTAGGGTTTGAGTGTTGTATTGGAATGGTACTACCTTTTAGAAATCAAAATGTTGAAGAACTAGGGTCTATATTTCACTTTCTTGTCTAGAGGATATGTTGCGGGAAACCTTACTTGTACTATCTGTGAGTCCCAAGTAACTATTGATATCATAGATTTTCTATTGGAGGACTGATCCCAATGGTTTGTTTGATTTTGATTTATGATAAGTAGGATGGAAATAATGGATGAGGGACTATGTGACCTTCTGGTTTTCTAATTTTTTGGTTCAAACAATGATCCTATAAACAAATCTCTCAAATTTCTCTATGTTTGGTATATGGAAAGTGATAAACAACACTTGGACTAACTCAACAAGAATGGACTTGTGTGACCTTCATGTATATAACTTAAGTTGTGAAATCACAACACCCAATCCATAATTCCCAAATGTTTAATTTGATTAATGTAACCTGAAATAAAAGACAAAATATTCAAAAACCTTTAAGGAAAAAATCCTTTCATGAAGTGCAAACATAGAGCTTCTTTCACAAGTATGCACTAAATGAAAGGGTTTGTGATTCAACCATCTTGTTTAGTGATTTTTTGAATTTTTTATTTTTCTTTAAATCAATATTTTGAATGTATTTGGCGAGTTTAACATAAACAAGCAATTACAACCCTAGGGGATAGAAACCATTCTATTAGGTAAGATTTCCTCATGCTCCGAAGAGATGATTTTACATGCAATTTATGGTGTGGGCCTATAGTTGGACATGGAAAGTAACTTCTCAGAAGTAAATTCCAATGCACCACTTTCAAAGAATGATTTTGGATAATAGAGTGGCTTCTAAAACAATTTAGTTCTTAGTGATAATTGTGAACTTGGAAATCTGACACTCACCCACTGGCCACTTAAGGCTCTATAACCATTCTCGTTCCACTTAAGGCATGGGATTAGGTGCAGTCTATTGTCAACACAACTTGAAGCTACTTTATTATGATTTCACAACCTTTGATATAGCCCAACAATAAATGTGCTTCAATACCTTGCAATGAGTTCTCCAACATGGGATGTGTCTCAAAACAAGCCCCTTCTTTAAGGTAAACTTGAAAATAAAATGCAAAACTAAAAAATATTATTTTTCTCACCCAAGATCACCAAAAGGTGTGAGGGGAGAAGATAAAACACTTTATCTTGCTAGTCACTAAATGCATGATGAAAAATTCATAGCAATTGATTCTTTTTAAACACCTCGAGCGATGTTATCCCCAAAAATATGTGAATAATATAAACAAAATGTTCTTTTTATTTTCACCAATACGAAGTTTTTCAAGACATCAATCATTTAAGATAGTAATGGTCCAATACAAAATAAATAACTTGTTCATTTTAAGACCCAAACTTGAGTGTTTCTAAGAAAACAGTCTTGGTTCTAACTTTGTCAACAAAAATAAATCGAGCATCTGTCTACAAAATGGAAATCATTTTTGTGCTCTTTTTATGCACCAAAATTAAAGTTCCTAATAATGAAAACATGAAATGTGTTTATTTTTAGATCCCCAAAAATGAAGTGTTTTTTTGTTCTTTTTATGAGCACCAAAATCAGTGTTCCTAATGTAAGAAAGCTTAAAAATGGGTTCAATTTTAATAACACCAAAATTAAATTTGAGTTTGTGTTTGTTCCTTTTAGAGCACCAAAATCAAGAGTTCCTAAGTTAATAAATCTCAAAAATGGTTCAATTTTAACAACACCAAAATCAAATGTGAGTTTTTGTTTGTTCTTTTTAGAGCACCAAAATCAAGAGTTCCTAAATTAATAAAAATTGTTTGTGGATCTAGAAATCTTTGACCAATCATCTTCCCTACAAAAAATGAGTTAAAGTCATTTGAATCCTTCATTCAAAAACAAGCAAACATTAGCAAATAAATCCATTACAATAGTGCAGGATCCGTGCACTTGTCTATCACAACAACTGCTCAGTTCTTAGAGAAAATTGTTAGAAAAAATGCAAAAGCACCCCTATCAGAAATAGATGCTCAAATATGAGGGAAGATGCTAACACTATCGGAAGAAAATGAAAGGGTTTTGAAGTAGATGCACTAATCTTGTTGCAAGTGCATAGTTCCCATCGCAAGTGTGTAGTTTTCATTGCAAGTGCACAATTTTCTTAATAGTCAAGTGTGTAGTTCTCCTGGGCAGTGCATGAAAACTTCTTCAAGTGCACTTTTGGGACTTGTAACTTCAAAAATGGCTCATGTGAATGTTAGTGGAGGGGACAAGGGTCCCATCGAGCATGCCAAAATGTGTGGGGGGATAATGTTAGATGAAAAAAATATTAAAATGCTTGAAACAAGAATATCAACTAAGATCAAACACATTAATCTAAGATCTAATCCTACACATATGAAATGAAACTAAGCTATTTGAACATACATTAATAAATCTATGATTATCAAATTGAATGTAAACAAAAGAGCACAATGTTACCATCTCATATTGGAGTATATTCGCCTGATGTTGGGTTGTTCTTACCACCGTGAAACCTCCATAGTTCATGTAAAAAATTTTAAAGAACGATGTGTATGTTGGTTGATCAAAGAAATGAGGTTGAAGTTCTAACAATGGTGGTTGTTAATGTCAGTAGTGCTTCATTGTGCTAATGATATTGATTCTTTGATCCTTATTTGTAAGCAAGGATGTTTGTTATATAGAAAATGAGATTTGAAATGGATGATCAGGATCATGTTTGGAGAATATCTAGATCAACGTTCAAAGTGTTTTGAGAGGATTTAGACATGAGAAGATTGTGCAAAGTTGATTGTACAAATTGTGTGATTGAGAAATAGATTGGCTAGTCAGGGATTAGATTGATCAGTCAGGATTTTAGATTGATCGGTCATGATTTAGATGGCTTAGATAGGAAATTGATGGCTTATTTAGGAAATTGATGGCTTATTTAACATCTTAGATATCTCAATTATCAATTTAGATTGATTAGTTAACAAATTAGATTGCTCAATCATCAATCATAATTTTCTCAATCAGAAAGTGGGTGAGAATATTAATTAATTTATTTATTTTTTGGAGTTGAATGTGCAAATCAAGTTTGACTTTTGTAAACAAAGTTGCATTACTTTGATTTGATTTTTGATAATTGATTTGAAAATTTTGATTTAATTATTCAAATTTTGGAGGGAAAGTGTCATAATTAAATTATTATGGTTTAATTTAATCAACTTAAGGGAATAAGGTGTTTTAGTGACGTAATTAAATAATTGGTGTTATTTAATCAATCAACATGAAATAAAGTGAGATTAGGATTTTATTAAATAAATGTAATTTATTTAATTGGTTGAAATGATGCAACATGAATTAATCAAATAATGTTATTTTATTTAATTAATAGCAGAATTAGAGTTTTTGGGACTTTATTAAATAAATAAATTTATTTAATTTGTCAGGAATGATGAAAAAGTGAATTAATTAAATAATTTTGTTTTATTCAATTAATAGAGGAATTAGGGTTTTGGATGTCAATTCGATGTGGTGTGATGTGTGATGTTTTGGGATGTTACAGGATGATTGTGAGACATTGCGAGATAATTTTTAGATGTTACAGGATGATTCTGAGATGTTTTGAGACATTACGAGATGATTTTGAGATGTTCTGAGATGATTCTAAGATGTTACAGGATGATTTCAAGATGTTTTGAAATATTTTGAGATGATTTCAAGATGTTTCGAGTCATTCTGAGATGATTCCAAGATATTTCGAGATGATTCTAAGATGTTCCGAGATGATTTTTAGATGTTTCAAGACATCCCAAGAGAATTATGAGATGTTTCAAGATATTTTGAGACATTCTGGGATGATTCTGAGATGTTCCAAGTCATTATGAGGCATTACGGGATTTTGTGGGATGATGTTAAATGTTTGATGTTGTTTGATGTTGTTTAGGGTGTGTGATAAGTGTTAGGTCAATTTTACATGTCTACACATATATATACATATATACATACACACACATATATACATACATACATATAAAGGGAATACAAAAAAGATATAACACAAGAACCTAAGGAAGAATTACAAACACCACAACATGTAAATACAAATAAAAAACCTAAAATCAAATCCAAAATGGGAAAAAAATAATAAATCAAGAAACTAACCTAAAAAGGAAAAACAAAAATGAAATGACTAGATTACAAAGCCCAAGGACTTGAAAAATGACAGAGCATAAGAATAAAGAAATCCCATAGGGACAAGAACACAACATGGCAAAGGAGAGGAGCAAGCTCAATCAAAACGAGAGGCCATGGACTTGGAGAGGAAGATGGGGAAAAACAAAAGGAGAATGTGAAGAGCCAACATATGGGGAGAACGAAAACTTAAAAGACCTTATGGAAATAATAATGAATCAACACTCTAAGCCCTAGAAGTATAATGAGGTAAAGGTGGGGATAACCATAAAATGAAAAAGGAAAATAGGGAGGCTAGTAAATAGGGAAGGTTGAAAGTCTAAAAGAGGGAAGATGGGTTTGGGCTAAGGAGAGGAATGAGCAGTATGATTAGGATGGAGGAGACTAGTTCTATAGGTGGATTAACATGGGCTTCTAAGAGAAACTTATACTCCAACTACCATCATGACTGAGGTTGGAAGTATGATTGGAGATTTCTATAGCCTCTATGAGTTTTTTCTTGAAGAAATTGTCTTCTTTGGCCAAGATTTGGGCTTCTTCTAAGGGGATATGATGCTTGGTTTTGTAAAAATGATTGACAAGGGCTAATATCAAGACTCACTCATGAGTTATATAAATGTGATGCTCTTTGATTCTAGTGCTAATCAAGAAACTTGTCTCACCAATGTAGGGGGTGCCATAAGAACATATAACTTTGTACACACTTACATTAAGAAGTGTTGCAAGTATGAGAAGTTGGTGTTGTTATTGATATCAACAAGCCCATGTTTTCGTTGATGTCTATAGTTGAGTGAGATGGTTGTAAGAGTGTAGTTGATGATTTGATTAGTTGTATTATGTTTTCATTAGTAAAGCTACTTGTGTCAACCTCTAGTGTTGCTTTGATAATATTTTTTCTATGTTTTTGGAGGTATTGAAGATGATTGTAGTGTCAAAAAAAAAATCCTTTTTCACACTTAATTTGGATAATTGACATAAAATTGAATTAATTGTGTCTTGGGGTGTTTTGTAATGTGTTATACACATTCACACTATTCTAGTTCCTTTATTTAAGTAATACATGACTTAATTGATCCTTTGCAAAGGTGTTGTAAAGTGTTGTAACACACTTTCACACTTTTCTAGGATGTACTTTCTTATTTAAGCCTAATGAGCCCCTTACTAATAAAATGTATATAATGTGTACCTTGTTTAAGTGTTGTAAAGTGTTATAAAACACTTTCACACTTATCTAGGTGGTCTTAATTAATTGTGGTTAATTGGAGTTATTAACCCCCTTTTAATTCAAATTTAAGCCTTAATTTTGACACCTCCCAAAGATCTATCCTGGCAATCATAATTTAATTAACAAATTATTTTATTGGGAAAATTTTTGTCCTAGTAAGTTGAGCCAAGACCCATTCACCCTTGATGGTGAATGGCTCCTCCCTTAATAGGAACCGCATTTCTCAATTGATCTGGAATGGGTTTTTGTCCCTCTTTCAATCCCCTAGGGTTAGGTCCTAGTAAACTTAACCAGGACCCATTTTCCCAAGGTGGAAAATGGGTCCTCTCTTAATGAGACCCTCCTTTTTGAAATTCATTTTGGCAAGAATTTAATAATTTTCTTCCCAGATCTGGTGTCAACCTTAATTCTTTGAATTCCGGGGTTAATCTCCTAATTTAGTATCAATAAGGGGTTAATTCACATAGTTTCATCTAAGCTTTTCAAGTGAGCATCCTAATACTTCACAAGAGCATTATAGAGCATTCATAAGGCATTTCAAGGCATATTTCAAGAGTTTTTTGCAACAATTCAAGATCATATGATCATTTCAAGGGTTTGATGCATACATTCATGTTGTTGAGATAAAGAGGAGGATGTAGCATTGAAGATATACTTGCAACTATTATTCACATCACATTCAAGGATTTGAGATCTACATTCTTCATGGCCACTACATGTTAGTATGCAGATTTGTTTCACAAGACAACATCCAAGGTGATATCAATTGCATTATTTCATGTTTCATGCTTCATTCCTTTATTTCATAATTTGATTTGATTAACTATAAGGGTTTTGACTGAGGAAAATCCCCATTCACTAACAAATCGAAAAAAAAAAATGCCCTTGAGTGTGTGATTGTAGATTTATAGGTTAGAGCAAGATTTGGAGCAAGATTGTCAAAGTTGCAAAGTTGCAAAAGTTGTCATTCAAAGTGCAACATCATAGAAAGAGCTCTATAGAATTAAATACAAGCTTCCAAAAGCTTATAATAGGGAATTCGAGAGTGCACACATCAAGGAACATGATCCTGAAATCAATTTTTTGAAACCCTAAAAAGACCCATTCTCCACTGAAGGCGAATGAGTCCTCCATAGCTCAAAAATAGTAACTTGGTGGCCAGGTACATAGCTTTTCATGCTCTAAAAACATCCCACATAGTTGCTATAACAATTAGGTTGCATTTTTTATTGTTATTGGCATCTTATTTTACATAATTTGAGGTGTTTAGGGTCTTATAAAAATCAGTGGTAGATCCTCTTGCTCATAAATTTGGGTCTACCCTATTTTTCACCTAATCATTTTTTGGTGAACCCAGCTTATTCAACATTGCAATTTTCTGATTTTTAGAGTCTCTCATTGCATCTTAAGTTAGATCTTTCATTGAATTAAGATGTCATTTAGGGTTTCTTGTTTTGCATTGAAATCTTGCATATCATATAGGGTTTATATTTGCATTGTTTTGCATCTTTCTAAATCTGAAAAATACAAAAATAAATTAGTCATTTTGTATCTCATTTAGAACACATTCAATTGCATTTTAAAATCAACACAAAATTTCATTTCAAATTAGGTCATGCATTTCATCTTTTCATTTCATTTTTACATTAAATTTCTAAAAAATCTAAAGCACCAATTCACTGTCCTAGACCTGGAACTGAAAGATATAACTAAGGACTTGAAAATCATTAAAAAACAATTTAAAATAACCTAACTAGGACCCATTCGCCTTTACTAGAGAATAATTCCCTGATCATGTCTGATCTAAACCTTTTGGCAACTAAAAAGGCATCAAAATTCACTTTGAAACCCACAAAATAATCTCAAAAACACCTAACCAAAACCCATTCACCCTTATTGGTGAATGAGTCCCTATTAGCTACTACTTTGCATTTTTAAGACATTAAAATCTCAGTTTTTAGCTTATGTTTTTTTTTGTTACCTTTATGTTTCTATTTCATGATTTATTGTTTCATAAATTTCATTGCATTTAGCTTAAATTGCTTCATTTTAGTGCATTGTTAAAATTTTAAAATTGCATCAAAACATTTCATTTTCAGCTTATTGTATTGTGCAATCAGTAAATCACATTGCTTAGACTCTGAAAAATGCATTTCATTCTAGGTTATTGCATTGTCCCTTTGCTATTCTAAGGTTTGCACACTAGGTTGTAAAACTTGTATGAGATTTACAACTTGGTGTCCTATTCACAATACTATTATAAGATGTAGTTCAAGGCTCATGTCATCCCACGATATCTCACTCATTGTGGATCTTAGGTTTTCTAACTCTCTTTCTGATAGTGTTGAGAATCAACCCTCCATGGCTCATAGTTTGCATACTTCACTTCCCATGACTTCACCTCCTACAACCAATATCCTCAAAATTACTAACACCATCCCTACCATTACCACCTCCACTCAAGATTTGCGGTCTACTCAAAGCCAAGGTGGAATTCAAATCCCATCCTCCACAATAGTAATGTCCATCCCTACATACACTAGTACACAACCTACAATAACATTCCAACCTATAAAAACTTTTCAACCCACAAATACCATTCAAACAACCACAATAGTCATACCCACTAGCATCGTATACACTTCCATAGGTATTCCCATAGAAATTCCTTCCACCGTTGTGCCTTCAAACACAATAATTCCTCAACAATCCAACTCTACCAACCTACAATTCACTAGCCCTCCGCATACATACACTACACCATCTTATTCCCCTCAACCTTATAACCAGAATGATCCTGTCATTAACTCACTTTTGCAAACCATGGCATCCCTTCAACAACAAGTGGCAACATTACAATAGAACAATAATGGAAAACCTTTGCAATACATCAAGTCTACACCATTTTCCCTCGAAATATTAAGAGCACAAATGCCACAAGGCATAAAGGTCCCCCAATTTGAGAAATATGGTGGGAAAGGAGATCCTGTAAGCCATGTTTCCACCTTCACAGCTTTGTGTAGTGATTTAATCTTTGAGGATAAACTGTTGGCTAAGCTATTCCCTAGATCTTTGAAGGATACTTCTCTAGAGTGGTTTTCATCTTTACCAAACAATTCAATTGGTTCATTCAATGAAATAATTTATTCCTTTAACAACCACTTCCATATTCACATGGTTCCCAAGATGACCCTTTCTGATTTAATGACATGCAAGAAAAAAGAGATGAGAAAGTGACTAATTTCATAGGATGATATCAAACACTTTATTCACAAGTGAACATTAAGATTCTTGATGTCGACCTCCAATGAATGTCCATTGCCAACTTACAAGATAAACTTCAAAGAAAACTTGAAATGTTAATATTTCCATCCTTCACATAGTTATGTACAGTCCTTCATGACCATCAAAACATAATTGGTGACTGTGATGTGAAAAATCCTCCTAGTCACCCTAAAAAGTCTAAATCCACAACTCAAAACAATTATCAACCATTCAAGAAACAAACTAAGGGTTTTCTACAATTAAATCCTCCTCAAACAATTCAACAAAGAAATAATCAAGTGGATTCAATAAAAAAACTCCTTTCAAGGATAGGGAGATAGAATTCACTCCTTTACTCAATACCCTTCACAATATCATGTTGTAGCTTATTGACAAAAACATGCTTACCTTACCTCATGTTAGAGAATGTGATCCCACTATACCATTGCCTAAAGGATTTTGAAAAAATGCATATTTTCATTACCATCAAACAAATGGACATAGTACAGAATATTGTAAGCGTCTTAAACATCTTGCGCAAGACCTTATTGATTCTAATCACTTACAAATTAGGGGTGTGAATGATAAAGGTGATAATTTTGTATCTCCTAATCAAAATTTATAAATCTTTAAAAATCCCATGCCTAAGCACAACATTTCATTTGTCAAAGCTAGTGAAACGAAGACTAATGTGATGAATTTAGACACAAATGATGACAATATGAATACCATTGAACAACATCCCACAAATGAAGTGATATAATTTATCAAAGCTAGACCTCATAAGGGCTTGACTAGACAACCTCTTGACATTTCTTTCTCACAAAATGACATGTGGAGAGAATTTGATCACAAAATAATTCTTATATGTTCATGAGATATATCAAGAAACATATGATAACCCAAAAGCATGGATCAAGACACATAATATATTTTCTTTCCCTACAATAGGCTTGATAGATCTCCCTTTAAAAGTTGGACCAAAAACATTAATAGTCTCATTCTCCATCATTCCACAATCAGACCATTTTTTTGTGAAGCTAGGCTATCCATGGCTTCACTCCATGAATTTCATCCCTTCGGTTGTGCATAAATGTCTAAATTTTCCATTTGGTAATGACATATTCATTGTGCATCATAGTGGATTCCATCCAGCCTCAGCAAAATGGAATTTTTCACTAGATTAATTTTGGCCCGAGCGTATGGAACCTATCAAGCCTCATGAAGATTTCATTTTTAAAACATATCAAAAATTTAAAATAGAGAAAATAGCAAAACTATCCCTTTGCAACATACCTCAACCTATGACTAAACCAACCATCCTTGATGAAACAATGATTGAACCAAAAACATTTCCGAACATACAAGAAAAACCTTTAGACAAACCTCCTACAATTTCATACAAGAGACCATGAGATAATATAAAAAATCATGTTGTCCCTCCTAGAGTCAAACAAGTTTACAAAGTCAAAGAGAAAGCAGTTAAACAAACTACTATTATTTCTTCTAGTCCTTCCAAGGAAGAGAAGGAACCTGTGATTGAAAAACCTGCTCTTACACAAAATTTTTTTGACAATAAACTAAAAAGAAATCAAAATGCTAGAGAGCGTAGACATAGACGTCATGCTATTGCTCGTAGATTGTGAACTCAAGAAAAAAAAAAATAGAAAATCAAAATCCAAACCTACCTGAAGCAATGCATGATGATTCTCAAACCTTGCTACAACATAAACAATAACATTGCATGGACATTTTCATTCGACCTCCTGCTGTGATCAACTTAGATGATGGCATTGACATTGCAAAAATTGTTGAACAAGTGCATGATAAGTTGAATACATTGTTTTCTTCTTCCATGAGATTAAATGAAAAATCTCCTAAAAAGAGTGTTTAACTTGGTGTGTGTCCTAGTTCGACACTTGATGTTGTCCCTTTGGGTAGTTACCCACCTTCCATTTATACTGATCGAGATTGGGAGGCAAACGACCTACTTTAGGTTGACTCACCTATTCCGTACTAGTCCTTTGCTTTTTCATTTTTTTATGTGATTGCATGTGTGTAATGTGATCCCCCGTGATGTTTCATTTGATTTATTATCTCACTTTTTTGCATTCCTCTATATTTATCTTCATTCTTCTCTATGTCATAATCATTTTTCATTTATCTTGTATTTTCCTTTTGGGGATGACACAAGTTGTTGAGACATTTATGTCTCTTCCATGTTGACCCAAAAGCTTTTTCTTTATCTTTTTCATTTGTCTTGTGTTTTCCTTTTGGGGATGAAGCAAGGTGTCAAGACATTCATGTTTCTTCCATGTTGACCTGAAATATTTTTCTTTTTTTTCACTCTCTTTGTGTCATTGTTCTAGTTTTGTGAGTGTTTGGGGAATGATGTTAGTTCCATGCTCTATGATAACATTGTAGAACAGACATATTGACCCCAAATCCATAGATCCCTTATTTTGGGGGATCTATTTTTGGGGGCAACCCTTCCTTCCTATTTCATGAAGCAACTTATTTCAAAAACATATGACTTAGCATAGGGTTTTTTGAGGAAATGTCTCATGTCTTACAATAAAAAACATTGGCTAATTTAAAGGAATTTCTCACAGTAATGGTGTAGCAACCACTTTGAAGTGGGGGAAAACATCGATGACATCTTTTGGAAAAATTTCATGGAGTGATTTTTCTTTTTTTCTTGTGATGTGTCCTCTTCTCGATGGTGTCATTGGGTTTGATTTCATCCAAGAGTGTATGATCTACTAGCATGGCATGATACGAATGAGGCATCCCATTGGCGATGATCTGACACTTTTTACTTGTCCTCTCTTAGAGACCTTAGGCACAATGCTCACTAAGAGGAAGACCATTACACAAACAAAGAAAAATCCCCTTTAAGAAAAATTTTTACATGAAAAAAGCATTTACATTGTGGTGCCTTATTAAATTTATCATGATGATAACTTTGGTATGGTGAGTATGATGGGAAGTTGATACACTAGCATGACTTTCTCATTATATGGTGAGAAGCCGACACACTGGCATGACTTTCTCACTAAACCACTTCATTGGGACAACTCACCTAGTGGACAGACTGAGGTTCCACTACCCCAGAGTGAGCATACATATTTTGGGACAACTCACCTAGTGGAAAGACTAAGGCTCCACTACCCTAGAGTGAGAAGCATGTGTTATGGACAAACAACCCTGTTCCACATCGTGTTGAAATGGTTGTGCTTGATCCTTTTTTTGTTTATTTTTCTTGGCCTTTGACAGGGTATGATCATGTATCTTTTTTTATTGTTGCATACTTAAGTGTCTTGGATGTCTACTTTAGTGTGAGTTTGACATGGGTCATCCTTTCACTAAAGTGGGGGTAAAATGTAGTGTTGAAAAAAGTAATCCTTTTTCACACTTAATTTGGATAATTGACATAAAATTGAATTAATTGTATCTTGGGGTGGTGTTGTAATGTGTTGTACACATTCAAACTATTCTAGGACCTTTATTTAACTAGTAAATTCCTTAATTGATCCTTTGCAAAGGTGTTGTAAAGTTTTGTAACACACTTTCACACTTTTCTAGGATGTACTTACTTATTTAAGCCTAATGGGCCCCTTTCTCATAAAATGTACATAATGTGTACCTTGTTTAAGTGTTGTAAAATGTTATAAAACACTTTCACACTTATCTAGGTGGTCTTAATTAATTGTGGTTAATTGGAGTTGTTAACCCCATTTTAATTCAAATTTAAGCCTTAATTTTTACACTTGCTGAAGACCTATCCCAACAATCATAATTTAATTAACAAATTATTTCATTGGGAAAATTTTGGTCCTGGTAAGTTGAGCCAGGACCCATTCACCCTTGATGGCGAATGGGTCCTCCCTTAACAAGACCCCCCTTTCTAAATTGATTTGGAATGGGTTTTTGTCCCTCTTTCAATCCCCCAAGGTTAGGTCCCGGTAAACTTAGCCAAGACCCATTCACCCAAGGTGGCGAATGGGTCCTCCCTTAATGAGACCCCCCTTTTTGAATTTCATTTTGGTGGGAATTTAATAATGTTTCATCCTATATCTAGTGTCAGCCTTAATTCTTTGAGTTTTGAGGTTAATCTCCTAGTTTAGTATAAATAAGGGGTTAATTCACATAGTTTCATCTAATATTTTCAAGTGAGCATCCTAATACTTCACAAGAGAATTATAGAGAATTACAAGAGAATTCATAAGGAATTTTAGGGCATATTTCAAGATTTTATTACATAAATTCAAGATCATATCATCATTTCAAGGGTTTGATGCATACATTCATGTTGTTGAGCTAAAGAGTTGGATGTAGCATTAAAGATCTAATTGCAAATTTTATTCACATCACATTCAAGGATCCAAGATCTACATTACTCATGGCCACTACATGTTAGTATTCAGATTTGTTTCATGAGACAACATCCAAGGTGATATCAATTGCATTATTTCATGTTTAATGCTTCATTCCTTTATTTCATAATTTAGTTTGATTACCTACAAGGGATTTGACTGAGGCAAACCCCCATTCACTAAAAAATCAACAATTTTTTCTACCCTTGAGTGTGTGATTGCAGATTTGCAGGTTAGAGAAAGATTTTTAAAGTTAAAAATTTGCAAAAATTTTCATTCAAAGTGAAAGATCATAGAAAGAGCTCTACGGAATTGCATACAGGCTTCTAGAAGTTGATAACAGGGAATTCAAGAGTGCAGACATCAAGGAACGGGATATTGAAATCAATTTTTTGAAACCCTAAAAGGACCCATTCGCCACTGAAGGAGAATGAGTCCTCCATAGATCAAAAACAACAAATTTTTGGCCAGGTACACAACTTTTTATGCTCTAAAAACATCCCCCATAGTTGCTATAAAAGTTAGGTTGTATTTATGATTGTTATTGACATCTTATTTTACATAATTTGAGGTGTTTAGGGTCTTAGGAAAACCAGTGGTAGATCCTCTTTCTCATACATTTGGATCTACCCTATGTTTCACCTAATAAATGATTGTGTGTCTCTAGTGCTTGGTTTCCAAGTGTTTTTGAGAAAATTTGATAAAAAGAAAAAACAGTGTGTTGTAGTGGTGTTCTGAGTGACAAAGTTGTGTTCTAGTTTTTCTCTACATTTCTTCTAGGTTGAAGATCTAATTTTTTGATTTGTATATGTTGGTGAGAGTTGTCAAAAGGTGTTGTATTCAAGATTTTATGTGTTGGATCATCGTATAGTAGAAGTTGTGTTCACCAGTGTGTGATTGTGCATTGCAGAGGTGTCTAGGACAAATGTTTTTGCTATGCATTTCTCCACAGTTACGTTTCAGGTCTTTCAATTCTAAACATGTTTTAATGGTGTTGGTATTTGGTCATATTCAATAGGATTTGAGGTTTGGTGGTTTGGAAGATGGTTTTTCAAGTAATAGTGTATGGTAGAGTTGTTTAAGTGTACACATCTATACATTCTTCAAGTGGAATTTTTTGTGAAGGTGTTTGTTGGATTTTGGGACATTTGAGATGTATTCTAGATAATGTTCAAGTGTGGTGTGTGGTTTACAAGTCATCCTTGGGTTTGAGGAAGCATTTACTTAAAATTTTAATGGTGTTTGTACTAGTAACAGTAGACTTGGTGTTTACACTACATGTGAAGGATAAATATTGTTTAAGGAAGCATGTGGTTGCATGGTGTTGTTGATTTTGGTTCCAATTAATTTTTAATGTGGTTTTCATTTGCTTCTATCTGCCAAAAAAGTATTTTGGCATCGACCTAATTTGAATTTGCATGTTTGAGGTGCATAGTTGACCTTGGAAAGGGTTTCAAGTTTGAGGACGGTATAAGTATGAGTTGATTTGTTGAAGGATGTCAAGATAGATAAAAGATAGATGTGTGAGATGCGAATGATGTGAAGTGCAATGTGCAAAATTGAGAAGTGTAGTGTGAGCTTTCAATTTTTAGTTTATTGGATGAAATGAGTAGAATGTGGCTAAAATTCTTTAATTAGACTGTGAAGGTGTTGATGTCATTGTGGTGGATTCCTTATTGCATTGAGATATTTTTTTCTATGTAACATTCCTTATCTATCTTATTTTCACTTTTGGTATTGAGTCTTTCTTCTTTGGGTAGTGAGCCCTTCCGATAGCAAGCCCTATTGTATTTGGTGTTGATATTACTTATATTGTGAGCTAATCCTCACTATGGTTTTTTCCTTCTTGGGTTTTCTACATAAATCTGATGTTCTCTTATGTTTGATGTTGAGTTGCTTAAGTTTCTATTATTTTCTTTTCATGCTAATTCATCATAACATATTATATGGTTTAATGTATGAATGTGGATCTAAATGCTAATAAGGGTTTTGAAGTATTAAGGTAAAATTGATTCACCCCCCTCTCAGTTGTCTTGTGCATTCAAAAATTGGTATCAGAGCAAGGTTCTTTGGAGAAATATTAACCACTTAAGGTAGGTCTGGGATGGCACACAAGAAGGAGATCCCTATATTTGATGGAACTAACTATGCATTCTAGAAGAAAAGGATGGAAGACTTCCTAGAGAATCTAGGAGATGATGTGTGGAAATTAGTTTAAACTATATACATTATTCCTACAATGGTTCAATCACTAAAGTTAAAATTAAGGCCCATGAAATCAATCTTAAAGCTAAGCATGCCCTCTTGAGTAGTCTTAGAAATTTTGAATGGATCTAAAAACTGCTAAACAAAATTGGGATAAGTTGGAAAGTATTTATGAAGGAGATGATATGGTCAAACAAGCTAAGATGCAGAATTTAAAGACCACATTTGAGAACTTATGGATTTCTAAAGATGAAAATATTACAAGATATAATATGAAAAGGGTAGTTGAAGTGGTGAGATCCATCAAAGGTCTTGAAGGAAAAGTCAAAGAACCAAAAGTGGTAAAGAAAATTCTTAGAACCCTTACTAAAGCTTACAATTATAAAGTTGTTGCTATTGAAGAATCTTAAAATATAGATTAGTATTCTAGAGATCAATTGTATGTCTCTTTAACTGTACTTGAAATGAGAGACTTTGGCACTAACAATGGTGCAAAAGTGAGATTGTTTTTAAGGCTGAAAAAATAGAGAAGACTGAAGAACTAGATCAGGAATATGTTGATGATGTGGAGGCTAACTTTGTGAGAAAGATGAGAAGAGGTACTAGTAAGTAAAGAGGTAAATTACCTTTCAAATATTTTAGTTGTTGAAAGATAGGTCACTATTCTTCAAGATTTCCAAATAGAATTGTGAATGACAAAAACAAGGACAACAAAGGTAAGATGATTAAGAAAATCTATTATGTTAGAGAAGATGCAAGTATTTCTTATGATGAATCTAATTATAGAGATGATGATGATGAATGATTTTTCATGGCTTTAAAAGATGAATCTATTTCTGCTAACTCTAATACCCTCTGAAGAGAAAGGATAAAACTGAAGGTACTTTGGTATCTATTTTTCATGCTAGACAGGATCAAAACTACTGGATCATTGACAATGATTGCTCAAATAATATGATCATAGAAAAGAGTAGGTTTTTTTAACTTGAAAATTATGATGGAGGAATTTTTATATTTCAAGATTATTTATGGGCTAAGATATGTAGAATAGGTTCAATTAGTTTTTTTGGAAAGTATAATACTGAAGATGTTTACTATGTTAAAGGTTTAAGGAATAACCTCTTGAGTGTTGGAAAAATGTGGAGAAAAGGATACAATCTTATGTTTCAAGATGATGGATGTGAGATAAGAAAAGGTTTTGAACTATGATTTTTGTTGGAAGGACAGATGGAAATGTTTATCAACTTAAGGGTGTTGATGGTCATTGTTTTATGACTTAGATCAATGAAAGTTGGTTGTGGAACAAGAGGATGTGTCACATTAATTTTGATAACTTGGTAAGAATCAATTCAGTTCAAGTAATGAGAAATCTATCAAAGATTACAAAGCCTATCAATGTTGTCTACAAGGAGTGTCAGATTGGAAAGCAAACAAGAAGAAGTTTCAAAGGAAAAGAACAATCTTCTACAAGATTACTAGAATTGGTGCATAGAAATATTTATGGTCCTACAAGAATGATGCAGAGCAAGGTTTTTGTCTTCAAACTAACTCAATCCAATAGACCTTGCAATTCTAGAACCCTAATTTGATGGGTTTCCCTCACAATCTCACCATTCTCCTAGTAGGACAACAAATGGGGTTTTTCTAACATAATTTCCACACCAAACCTGATACCTATAATAGGAGCATAGATTTCAATACCCTTTTTTACCCTACTCAACATATCAAGAAATCAAGTGTGGTTGTTTTGTAACACAATGATCAAAAATATGTTGCTACGCTTGACAAAGGCCTAATTAGACTTGTTTAAATGGCTCTCAACTAGGTTTTCAAAACCCAGACCACCAATTTTCATACCAATGGCTCAAACATGCTAAATAAGGTCTTCCCTAACCTTTTTAATCACCACTAACCATTTCCCAAGGGATTTTTATCAAACCCTAACTCCTATGCACATTCTATGCCCAAAATCATGAGGTTTTCAACCTAGGGCATCAACAAATTGGCCTCAATCTTCATTCCCTTAATCTTGCAACTTCAATAACACAAAAATTAACCTACCTACATCCATTCCACTTATTTTGATGTCAATTAATTAGTGGAATGGAGAGGAATCCATTATTTACAATCAATGCACACCCTAAATGAGGGTTTCAAGCAACCTTCAATAAATTGGCTCTAAAATGCTCAAAATTTGATGAAATCAAATAAGAAAAAAACAAAAAAGAACAATTAATCACATATCCATAAATTCCAATCACAATCTAATCACTTCTATTTTGTACAAGGCCATACAAATTGTTGTAGCAGAAAATTCAATGAAGAAAACGCTAAAAACTATGTTTTATTGATGCTCAGACTTCTATCTAATCACCAGAACTTTGTCTTGGCCTTTTCAATAATTATTTAAGATTTTAAAACCCAAACCAATTGCTTACAACTACTTTTAAACTCCCCAACCTTTCATCTTTCCCAAAAACTCAAAGGTGCAAAGTTGCTTGAGCAATTTTTGCAACTTTTACAAAAATTGACAACTTATCCCACTTGACACACCAAACCACTTAATAACCTAAATTGACTCCAAAAACACAAAAAATGGTCTTAAAATACCTTATTGCACCAAAAATGACTCAACTAGACCAAATACTATCATTTAGAAATTTTCTTCACATTAAGATCTATGGTGCCCTACACCATACTCCCCGAGAAAAATGAACTCAAGTCCTCTTAAGGATAGTGTTGCAATAGTAGGTTCATGTTTGATCTTATCCTTATTTGGCCTCCAAGTCACATCCCCTTGTGGTACACCCTTCCAACAAACCAAATACTAGAAAAAATCAGTATCCCTAGTCTTCTTGAACTCTTTGGCACCTAGGTTATGCTTCAACTGCAGAAATCTATCTAATAGATGACCCTTGGCATGTCCCTCACTTGAGAATTTTGTTGAACCTATAGTATTACCTACTACAATAACTCCTTCATCCTTGAAATGAACCTCCTTGTTCTCCACTTTTCGTGTATGCTTGAATTTTCTCTTTTTCCCTTGTATTTTACCTTTGATCTCTTCACCCTTGTTGCTCACCTCTTCCTTCTGATGTTCTGCCTCTATGACTGTTGTTTGATCATGCATACTAACCTCTAAATTTAAAGGAATAGAATGGAAAATTTCCCCTTTTGAAATCAATGAGTGGTACGCTCCTTCAACCATCATATCAACATACTCCTTAAACCAACCTTGGATCTCCAAAATCAATTCATTCTTGACCTTCAATGCAATATATTTTAACATCAACTCATATCATTTCCCTCTAAAATCAAATCATTCTTCAAGTTTGTTGTCTCAGTACCTTCAAGTTTAGGAGTGGCTACAAACTCCATGGGATTTTCTTCATCTACCTTTATGAACTTCTTTCTTCCTACCATCATCACATTAGCTCCCTTAGTTTTCCCTTTGTCCTCCTCCTTTAATGGTGTCAAAGTATAGGAAACTCCATCTTTGTCTATCTCATAGGTATTCCTTCTCCCATCATACATAGCATGCCTATCAAATTTCCAAGGCCTCCCTAGCAGAAAATGGGACACATCCATAGGTAATATATAACATAAAATTTTGTCCTTATACCCTCCTATATTGAACTCCACCCAACTTTGTTCATTCACCAAAAAATATTGACCCTCATTCAACCAAGAGACTTTATAAGGAGTAGCATGTGGTATTCTAGGCAACTTTATTTTTTCAACCATCTCAATGGAAACCCTATTATCTTTACTTCTTGAATCAACTACAACTTTGCATACCTTACCTTAGAACTTACAAGTTTTCATAAAGAGATTCTTCCTTTGTGGTGGCTCCTTTTCTACTGATGCTTTGATGAGATTTCTCCTTACCATGAGTGATTCACCAACTTTAGGAGCAACATGTTGTGATGGAGAGTTTACACTCTCATTGTCCTCTTCTTGCACCAATTTACTCATTCTTTCTCCTCGATGTGAAGTAGAGTCTTGACCTTCATTAAATTTCCATGCTTTATGTCCAAACTTGTTGCATTGATATCACCTTCCTATGAATGCATTTGATCCTCTTCCTTGACCTCCAAATTTGCCTCTAAAACTTGATCGACCTCCTCTAAATCCACCTCTTTGATCAACAACTTGTTCTTGGAATTTTCTTGTATCTTCTTGACTTTCATGTGGCTGACTTGGAGTATAAAATGAACCTCTTCCTTTGGTATTGCTACCTCTACCCCTGTTTGTTTTGTCTTGCCTTCTCTTTAGCTTTTCTCCAGCCCTAATTGCCATTTAATAGCATTCCACAATCATTCTTGGATTTGTCAAAGTTAACTCATCTTGGATGTTGAATCTTAACCCACTAAGATATCTAGCTACCTTCTCCACATCATCCTCCATGTGACCTGCTCTTATACTCATTTTATAAAACCCATCAGTGTAAGCTTTGACATCCATCTCTCTTTGTGTCAAACCTTGAAGTTTCTTGTACACTTGAATTGCATAATCATCCAGTAAGAACTTACCCTTAAGCTTAGCCACCATTTTGTCCTAAGAAACAATTTTTGACTTGCCTTTCTTCCTCCTTTCAATCTTCTCATAATCCCACCATAATAGTGCATAACCCTTCAACTTTTTTTTTTGCAATCTTTACCTTTTGTTCCTCAGGTACATCTTCACATTCAAAAAAGAATTCAAGTGTTGCAATCCAATCCAAAAGCTCTTCCTCATTAAAATTACTTCCATACATAAATAAATCAATATTTACCTTGTTTTTATCTCCCTTGATTGATCTCAATAGCTTAGTCATCCTCTGCTCATTAGGATCCAATTTCTCTTCTTCTTGAGTCTCTTCTTGAGGGGTTTCCTTTTCCCCTTCCTCTTCACTATCACTCTCTTCACCAATGACTATACCTCTCCTCTGACTAGTTTCAATAGCCTCTAGCCTTTCTTCTAACATGTCTTGGATTTCTTTCAACTTCATAATCTCCCTTTTTGTCTCCTCTTTCATCTCATTCATTCCCTAGCCATAGTGTTTCTTTTTTGAGGCATCTTGCTTTCTTTTTCACTTCACAGTTTACCTCTTATAGACCTACCTATGCTCTTATATCAATTTTATGCATATCAGGGTGGTTATCTTCAAACTAACTCAATCTAATAGACCTTGCAATTCTAGAACCCTAATTTGATGGGCTTCCCTCACAATCTCACCATTCTCTTAGTAGGACAACAAATGGGGTTTTTATGACATAATTTCCACACCAGACCTCATACCTAGAATAGGAGCATAGATTTGAGTACCCTTTTTTACCCTACTCAACATATCAAGAAATCAAGTGTGGTTGTTTTGTAACACAATGATCAAAAATATGTTGCTATGCTTGACAAAGGCCTAATTAGGCTTGTTTAAATGGCTCTCAACTAGGTTTTCAAAAATCATACCACCAATATGCATACCAATGGCTCAAACATGCTAAATAAGGTCTTTCTTAACCTTTTCAATCACCATCAACCATTTCCCAAGGGATTTTTATCAAACCCTAACTCCTATGCACATTCTAGGCCCAAAATAATGAGGTTTTTAACCTAGGGCATCAACAAATTGACCTCAATCTTCATTCGCTTTCTCTTGAAACTTCAAGAACATAAAAATTAACCTACCTACATCCATTCCATTGATTTTGAGGTCAATTCATCGATGGAATGGAGAGGAATCCATTTTTTACAGTCAATTCACACCCTAAATGAGGGTTTCAAGAAACCTTCAATAAATTGGCTCTAAAATGCTCAAACAATTAGATGAGACAAAAATAAAAAGAACAAGGATTCACATATCCATCAATTCCAATCACAATTTAATCACTTACAAGTTGTACAAGGCCGTACAAGTTGATGTAGCAAAAAATTCAATGAAGAAAATGCTAAAAATTATGATTTATTGATGCTCAAACTTCTATCTAATCACCAAAACCTTGTCTCAACCTTTTCAAGGCTCATTTAAGCTTTAAAAACCCAAACCAACCATTTAAAACTACTTTTCAAATCCCCAACATTTCATTTTCCCCCAAACCTCAAAAGTGCAAAGTTGCTTGAGCAACTTTTGCAACTTTTACAAAAATTAACAACTTATCCCACTTGACACACCAAACCACCTAATAACCTAAATTGACTCCAAAAACACAAAAAATGGTCTTAAAATACTTTATTGCACCAAAAATGACTCAACTAGACCAAATACTATCATTTAGAAACTTTCTTCACATTAAGATATATGGTGCCCTGCACCGAAGAACAAGAAGTATTCAAGGTGATGGGTATTTCATGCTTTTTATTGATGATTATTCAGGAATGACATGGGTTAATTTTCTCAAAGAAAAATATAAATCCCTAAATAGATTCAAGGAATTTAAAGTTATGGTTGAGAATGAAATGGACATGAATATCAAATTTTTGAGGTATGACAGAGGTGGAGAGTTCACCTCCAATAAATTTAACATGTTTTGTGAGAATCATGGCATAAGGAGGCACTTGTCTTCCCCTATGACTCCTCAGCAAAATGAAGTGGTTGAAAGGAAAAACGTGACTATCCAAGAATTTTCAATGACTATTATGAAAGAAGCAAACCTATTAGAAGTCTACTAGACAGAAACAATTCATACTGTTGTTTACATACTTAACAGAGTTCAAGCAAAAGAAAACAACACAAAGGTTCTCTATGAGATGTAGTATGTAAGGATACCTACTATTAAATAATTCATAGTGTTTGGAAGAAAGTGTCATATAAGAAGAGATGAATAAAATTTTAGAAATTTTGATGCAAGGTTGGATGAAGGAATCTTCCTTAGATATTCTACTAAAATCAAAACCTACATGTGCTACAATAAGAGACTAAGAAAGATTGTTGAAAGTGAAAGTGTCAAGGTTGATGAATATTTTCAAAACTTAGTGGTGATAGATCAATATGAATCAGATGAACCTGATTGCAAATAAAAAGAGAAGGGTAAGGAAAAGGAAGTACAATTTGAAGAAGAGGAAGAAGCTTTGGAAAAGACTCCTAGAATCCCTAAGTATAGGTAGAGAAATCATTCTGGAGAATAGATCATTGGAGACAAAAGCAAAGGTGTATTAAGAAGAAGGAAATTTGTTGAAGAAGAGGCAAATTTGTGTTTACTTTCTAAAGTAGAACCTAAAATAGTAATTGAGGCATGTAAAGATGAACATTGGATGAAGGCTATGGAAGAAGAACTACTTTAGATTAAGAAGAATTAAACTTGGGAACTTGTCTTGGAAGACCTGCAAACAAAAACATAATTGGATCTAAGTAGGTGTTTAGAAACAAGTTGAATGAGAATGGAGAAGTGGTAAGAAACAAGGCAAGTCTTGTGTGTAAGGGCTATTCACAAGTTGAAGGAATAGATTTTTAGGAGACATTTGCCCCAGTGGAAAGAATGGAAGCTATCAGAATGTTTTTAGCTTTTGCAGCACACAAGGATTTCAAAGTTTATTAGATGGATGTGACATTTGCTTTCTTGAATGGAGAATTGGAAGAAGTCTACATGGAAAAATCAAAAGGATTTTAGTTATCAGATAAACTTAATGTGGTCTGCAGATTGAAGAAGAAATTATATGGATTGAAGAAAGCTCCTAGAGCTTGGTATGCAAGGTTGGATAAGTATTTGATACAACAAAGATTCAATAAAGGTATCGTAGATAGTAATCTTTACATTAAAGTTGAAAAAGATCAAATCTTGATTGTAGTTGTGTATGTTGATGGCATAAGTTTTGGAGGAAATGTGTAATAACCCAACCAATAACCCAAAAATTACCACTGATTTTTTTTCTTCCTTGATTATTATCTTATTATGTGTTAATTCACTTGCATACTCGGGTACTTCTATCCATATGGAATAGGAATCCATCCATCCGGAATAGCCATCCAACCATACGAGTTAGAAATTTTTCCATACAAGACAAGAATTCATTTATCCATCTGGGATAGGCACCTACCCAAATGGGGTAGGCATCTATCCATAAAGGATAGGAATGTGCTTTGGCCAGAGACTTAGACTCATTGGGACCATCTGGGTCCTAAGTCACTCACTAAAGACTACATTTCCCTTGGAAGTGCACCGAGTTCATCATCCTTAAGAGTATGTAAAAATAAATATGTAGCTTGAGTCCCACCTCGGAATTCATCCTAAGGCCTCAAGGAGTCAAGTGAATCTATCCCGGATTCCTTTTGAGTATACAAAGAACATATTTTATCTTATCTTTATGTTTGATATTTATAGCCCCTTTTGATCAAGAAATTCTCTTGAATTATTAGATTATATTTTAATTTATTATTACCCTAACTTTCCTAAGCCCCATCCCTAAATTCCTGAGGTATTGGGAGCATCCTTCATTTCCCAGACTACCTACATACCCTGCATCCAAACAGGGTCAAGTGTAAAATATGTAGTTTTTTTTTTCTAATCTATGTTTGATGTGAACTATTTTGTGGGTACACAACCCTTTCTAGGGCCCCTTTTTACAAGACAGCTCCTCTGCAATTGCTACCCATGAAAGGAAGCAATAAAAATATAAGTAAATAGTCTCCATGACTATTACTTGTTTCCTAAACATCTAAATCCTAGTTCCTAAATAATGTCTCCCTCAAGCCCATTTGAGATACGATTACCTTTAATTATCATAACAATATTAAAACAAATTTCATTGAATCCTATAATAGGGTTTACTAGGTTTGAACTAGCCAATTTTCATTCATTTGAAATTATCTTATTAGATTATTGATCCAAGAGAGATTACTCGTTCCTTGGATTCTATTAACATGGTGTCCCTTATTTCTCCCCGATGATTTAAAGGGATGATATCATGGGCGTTGTTGTTGCAATTGTGTTAGGCTATGGATGCAATAGCTTAAGCGTGATGGAATTACCCGTAAATGTGAGCTAGAGGTATCGTTGATACCTAACACTGCTGGTTTTAGTTTCAAATCTTGATTAAATTTTACCTAAGAAAGGAAATAACATCTAATTACTTCTTGCAAGTAAATTACTTGTACGGAAATAGTAAGAACTACTTTATTCTAACACTTAAGATAATATTGAAATATGAAATGAGTTATAAATTTTAATTGATACAAATTGAAACACTAACTTACTATTGCAAAACTTAATAACTTCTTTTCCACTTTTTGATCACTGAGATCCCATTATGGGCAAGGTGAGAGCATATGTGTATAAGAATTAAAATTTGCTACTTAATTCATTATCTATCTAAATATAAGATGGTGATCTATTCTTGTAAATATAATTACATTATGGCAACTCTAATTTCTTGAAAAGAAAATTCACATTAGGAATCATTACTAAATAAGTAAATTGGCATAGTATTAATCATTTGTTAGTTTCTCTTTTTCAAGGAAAATTGATTAGCTTTAATAAGAAAATTAAGACAAATTCAATTCACTTAAGAGAATAAAAATTGAATAACTAATTTACTTTTGCAAAGGAAATGAATTATAACAATCTTTGTTAAATAAACATTAGTAAATCTATAAAATTAATAAAATATAAATTATTTAAATTAACAGAAACTAAATTTACTTTCTTGCTAATTTCAATTTACTTCCCTAATCTATTAAGCAAAATTAAATTATTTAAGGCAATATTAATTGTTTGAAAGAGATTTAGAAACTAAGTTATTTTTTCTTAACATTACTAATTCAATTCCTCTAAGAAATGATTTAAATATATTAAAAACTATTATGCAAAATTAGATAAGTTAAGATGATATTAACTAATTTGAAAATTTCACCTTTACAAGAATGCATTAATTAGATCAATACTAAATACAACATTTCCTAACATTAATAATTTTTTTTAAAAAATACTAAGTTTAAAATCATTTGAAACTAAACAATGTGTTGGTTGAGTTCATTATATTACATCTAAATAATTGTCATGAAACTACTAATTTGGTTTGTTTCTTAATACTACCTTTGTTGCTTTTACATTAAATATTAAGAAAGTGTGAATTTTCTAATTAAGTAATTATTGAGAGATAATTTATTTTATAAATCTGAAGCAAATAATAAACTATTATTTAATTTCTTGAAAATAATTTTTATCTCATTAAATAAATGGGAGAGGCAAAATTAATGAAATAAAAAATCATTTCATAAAACTTATTAATCTTAAAATAAATTAAATTTGTCATTGTATATATATGTGTTTCAAAAAAAATAAGTAAATAATAAATAATCATTATAAATTTCTCTTTTCTAAATTAAGTTATATTTAATATATTCTAAAAAAATCTTTTGATATAATTAAAAGATTTGACTAAGATAATTAAAAATTCATATAATTGAACAATTACAAGATAAGTCCTTAACCTTGATAATCTTATTAAAATATATATTTTAATAACTAAAAATTCAAAATAAATTTAATATATTAATATATTGAAAAAGAATTTAATATTTAATATATTATATTATTTATTTTAATTTAGTATATACTATATAATTTATTTTAACTTAAAAATTAATATATTTACAAATGTTTAATAAACTAAAATATTAAAAAAAAATTAAAGTAAAATTTAATTAACACTTTTTAAGGCTCTAACCCTTGCAAAAGACCGCAGCCTTGTGCAAGTCCATGGCCTACACAAAGGTCGTAGTCTTGTGCAGGTCACCAACAATCATAAATTATTTTTAAATTGGTATAATTTCCAATGAATGAAAAAAATATATAAACAATATTTTAAAGTAAAAATAATTTCATTAAAACTTCTTGAGTAAAATTTTCAGTAATTTTTTTCACTAAAAAATTTCAATAAGTCTTTAATAGAATTTATAAATAAAAATATAAGGAAAATTCCAATAACTTTAAATAAAATAAATTAAAAGAAATTATGATGGGTTTCCAAATCAATGAGATGAAGATTATGTTAAATAAAACGAAAGGGAATACATTTTTTTTAATGTATATAATTAAATAAAAAAAGAATATATTTTTTTTAAATAAGTATTTAATATTCATTTATAAAAATAATTCTATGGATTAAAATTATTTCTTAATTTGGAGATTCAAAAATTGAAGTCTTTTTGAATACAAGAATTGCATGTTAAGTAAATAAAGATATATTCAACTTACTTTTGACGCTTTGATGTTCAATCTTTCTTTGTTGAATCCTGCTCCTTAGCTCCTTAGCTCTTCCAATTCATTGCTTCCCTCCAACGAGAAATAAAAGAAAACCTCCTTCTAAATTTCTATCATTTCCTAATAATTTACTACATGCAAAGGAGAAAACTAAAAATGATGGAGAAATATAGATTGTAAAGATTCTCAATTTTTACCATCCCCTTGAAAGAGACTGGAGAGTCATATTTATAGAAAATACATATATTGGTTCAATGGTCGAGATTTGATGATGAAGATCAGCGGTCAAGATCGGGAAGCAAAGGGGAAAGTTTCCATTTTGACTTGTGAGAGGATAATAATGGATTTTTAATTTAAAATTATGGATAATGGTGCACATGAGGTTTCCCTTTTTATGGATAGTTTTAAAAATAAAGTTTCCAAAAGAAGCACAGTGCATTGATAAGGGAAGGATTTAAATTCTAAAAAGAAGTGGAGTTAAGTGATAGGGGATAAAGTGTTGAAAGAAGAATAGAAAGTTGAAGCAAAGAAATATGATAACTTTTAAATAAAATAAAATTTATCTATTATTTCATCCATAATTTTAAAAAGATGCGTATTTCCATGATTAAATGTTTTGAATAGGGGAAAAACAGGTTTTGAATGGAACTGAAACCTTTTACAATAAGGTTTTAAATGGACCTGAAACCATTTACAAATAGGTTTTAAAGGGACCCAAACTCGAACCAGGATGATCATGCTGCCAAAAGAAAAAGCCAAGAACAACCAACAAAAAAATAGAGACAAAACCTCAACCCAAACCAGCAGAAAAACCCAACTACCAACAATAGAACCAAGAAATTACAAGGATCTTGAACCCACTAGTTTTGAAGCAACCATCAACCCTTTACAACTAGGTTTTGGCAGGGACCTTAAACTCAAAGACATCGCCTATAATAGCAAAGCAATAGCAAACCAGTCATCCCAAAAAATCAAATTCTACATACCATTGGTTGAAATAACCAAGTCACAGACTACCGTATGAGAAAAAAAAATAGAGCCCAACAACACTCCCTCTCCACCTCTATAAGAGAATTCATCGTAAACTCTCAAGGCTCCAATAGTGTCCCACAAAAGCCAGTTGTTCTCTCCACCTCTATAGGATAGAAAACCATGCTCATCATTGCCACAATAACCACAATACACCTACAAACTAACACCCCACCTAAATAGGAATGGGCTCTACCTCAATGGGAGATATAGGAGTAAGTCTTCAGCCACATAACACACCTCAACCACAAAAGGAGAGGACTCCACCTCCATAGGAGAGGTCTCCACCTCAAAAGAAGGCCCAGTATCTAGAGAGAAGGCAAAGACTACAATAGAAAGAATGAACTTATAATACAATAGCAGCAAAAGCATCTGGGTCTTTGAAATAAACTCTAAAAACCACCCAGCTTACAACACCTCCAAAGAAACTAGGAGCAGCTTCAGTAGAAGAAACTTCATTGAACAAAGTTGAACCAACACCATATCAACACACAGGAAATTTTCCTCGAAAAATAAAGAGTCATCCTTTATCATCCTTAAAAGCTAGGTCTTCAAATAAAACATGGGAAACCACCCAGCCAAGAGAACCAACTCACAGAAAGTGTCCTCCGAGAAAGACACATGCCCCTTCCAAAAGACCTGGGAAGGGAGCCAAACCAACCAAACAATAAGGTAAATTTCAATGCCTTCTAGACACGCACTTTTGAAAATAGCAAGGAGGGAAAAAAACCACTCCAAAATAGCCCCCAAAGCAAAAGAAACATTGAAGAACAACCTCTTGAGGCAAATCCAACCTAAAACCAAGTAGGGATACGTCAAAAGCATAACACCAAAGGTAGAAATTCAACCCACCAACAAAGAAAACACGCCCAATAGGAAATCCATAGACCCACACCCACGGAGGGGTTAATTCAAAGCACCAGCCCCCATTCACTATAGAAAAACAACATTGAACGAGGGGGAAGAGCCAGGAATAGAAGAAAGAAGGAGACACCTTCTCTCACAACATAAACCACTAGAGAACACCAGAGCAGGCGTACACAAAACCCATCAAGGAAAAGGGATGAGGAACTCCCCACCTAAGCATCAATGCCACACCACCATAGGGGCCAACGACCCATATCAGGTTCCAAACTACAAGACAAAACTGAAAAGTCCAACTGTTGGTTGGAAACCACATTTTTCCCGATAGATCCAGGATGGGAAAAGGATTCAACCACTCCCAATGCTAGGATGAGCCAACCAAAGGGCCACAAAGTAGAGTTTCAACCATGAGGAACACCTACAACCACTCATAGACAGCAACAGGGCCTCTAAATTCACCAAAAATAGCCCATTGATCAAAAAATCCCAACCACCAAAAGCATGTTCCAAAGGAGTAAGATCATTTTGCAGCACCACGAACCCATCTTCATCGTCAGCATCTTCCACCTTAGAATTTCCTTCACTCACAGCCTCTCTCGGATTCAAGTTTGAAATCCCACCTCTCCTACTCATCCTGCTTAGTTTACCTACTAGAGATTATTCTTTCCATGATTAAATGTTGCATTAAAAAATTTATTAAATTTTTCATAGTATCTATTTGATTCTCTTTATAAATTTTAAATTTATTTTTCCTTAAGTTTTAAATTTGATAATAGTAAAATAAAATAATTATTGAAATCAACTTGACTTAATAGTCAAGATTTTCTTTTTCAAACGTTCTAGAAAGAGGATTATGACACAATGAAGCTATGTGCAAGAAGGATGTAGAAGATATGTAGAAAGAGTTTGAGATGTGTATGTTTGGGGAGATGTTTTTTTTCCTTGGACTACAAATCAATCAAACAAACAAAGGTATATTAATTTCATAATCAAAGTATGTCAAAGAGATGTTGAAGAAGTTTAGAATGGAAGACTCCAAATTGGTATGTACTCCTATGGTGACTAGTTGCAAGCCAAGAAAGAATGATGAACCCCCTAAGGTTGATCAGAGCAAATATAGATCAATGATTGGTGTACTGTTATATCTAAATACTTCTAGACCAGATATCATGCATGAAATTTCTCTTGTGGCTAGATTTCAAGAAGATCCTAGAGAGTCACATGTTACAGTAGTAAAGAGGATATTCAAATACCTAAAGGGCACTCTAGATCATGACTTGTGGTATCCAAAGGATACTAATTTAACATTGAGTGATTACACAGATGCAGATTAGGCTGGTTGTATGGATGATAGAAAAATTTCAAGTGGTGGTGCATTCTTTCTTGGACATAGATTGGTATCATGGCTAAGTAAGAAACAAGATTCAATTTCTTTATCTACTACAGAGGCTAAGTACATTGCAGCAACATCTTGCTGCACACAAGTATTGTGGATGAGGAAAATATTCAAGTATATCAAAGTGGTGTATGATGAGCCTATCTCTTATTTTTGTGACAATATAAGTGCAATAAACATTTCAAAATATCCAGTAATGCATTCCAAGACAAAACATATTTCAATCAGATATCACTTTCTAAGAGAGAATATTGTGGAGAATGAATTGAAGCTTGAATATGTGCCTGCAAAGGATCAAATTTCTAACATACTTACTAAGGCTCTTCCTAAGGATACTTTTGAGTATCTCCAAGAGAATTTGGTGGTTATTTACCCTCCTTTTAACTAGATGCATCAGTCTAGTGGATCTCAAGATTCATTATTTTTTTGGACTGATGTTGGTGGCTACCTCTCAGGGGGATTAGGTAGTGGAATTATTGATTATTGTAGTTAGTAGAGTGTGTGTTGGAATTATGTAGTGGTACAAGTTGGTGTGTACTCCTAAGGGAGATTATTTAGAGAAGTAAAGGAAAGGTGTTGCAGAGTAGTTGTAAGTAGGTTATTTGATGCCAAAGGAAAAGAATAAAATAGTACAACATTATATCATTTTCCATTGATGTCAAAGGGGGAGAGAGAATCATGTGAAAAATTCATGAACACAAAGGGGAGAGAGAAGCATATGAAAAATAATAAGTAATAAGGGGGAGAGAAATTCATAATACATTCAGGGAGAAAGAAACAATTAAAGAAGACAAGTTACAAAGGGGAAGAAAAGAGAAAAGGAAATTGATATGGTACAGATCTATTGTGTCTTTGATGTTTTTGTACATCATGTGTTGTCATCAATGATAAAGGGGGATATTTTTTAAAGTATGATTAGTTTGTGTTGTCATTGATGCTAACAATCCTGTGTTGTCATTTATGTTTTTAGTTGAGTGAGATGGTTGCAAAAGTGCAGTTGATGCTTTGATTAGTTGCATTATGTTGTCATTAGTAAAGCTACTAGTGTCAACCTCTAGTGTTGCTTTGATAAGCTTCTCTCTATGTTTGATGAGGTGCTAAATATGATGATTATGTGTCTTTGGTGCTTGGTTTCCAAGTTCTTTTGAGAAAATTCGATGAAGAGAGGAAATAGTGTGTTGTCGTGGTGTTTTGAGTGACAAAGTTGTGTTTTGGTTTTGCTTTGCATTTCTTCTAGGTTGACTATATGCCTATGTGATTTGAATATGTTGGTAAGTATTTTTCAAAGGTTTTATATTCAAGAGTTGATGTGTTGGATCATCATACAATAGAATTTGTGTTCACCAATGTGTGACTGTGTATTCTAGAGGTTTCTAGGAGAAATTTTTTTGCTTTATGTTTCTCCGCAATTATGTTTTAGGTCTTGTGATTCTAAAGGTGTGTTGATGGTGTTGGTATATTGTCTCAGTCAATAAGATTTGAGGTTTTATGCTTTGGAAGATTGTTTTTCAACTAACATTGTATGGTAGAGTTGTTTGAGTGTACACATTTGTATGTTCTTCAGGCGGAAGCTGTTGTGAAGGAGTTTTTTGGATTTCAAGATGTTTGAGAAGTATTCTAGATCATGTTCAAGTGTTTTGTGTGGTTCCCAAGTCATCCTTTGGTTTGAGGAAGTGTGTACTTAAAATTTTAATGGTGTTTACACAAGTAATGGATGACCTAGTGTTTACAGTGCCTACAAATGATAAATATTGTTTAAGTGTGTGGTTGCATGGTGTTGCTGATTTAGGTCTGAATTAAGTTTTGATGTGGTTTGCATTCACTTCTATCTACCATGTAATTTTTTTGGCATCAACCTAATTTGAATTTGCATGTTTGAGGTACATAGTCGACCTTGGAAAGGGTTTCAAGGTTGAGAACGGTATAGGTATGAGTTGAGTTGTTAAAGGATTTCAATATATATGAAAGATAGATGTGTGATATGTGAATGATGTGAAGTGTAGTGTTCAAAATTGAGAAGTACAGTGTGAGCTTTCAAGTGTTAGTTTACTATATGTAGTGAGAAGAAGGTGGCTACAATTCTTTAATCAAACTGCAAAGGTGTTGATGTCATTGTGGTGGATTCTTTGTTGCATTGAGATGATTTTATCCATGTAACAGTCCTTCTCTATCTTCTTTTCTCTTCTGGAAGTGAGCATTTATTCTTTGGGTAGTGAGACCTATTGTATTTGGTGTTGATTTTACTTATATTGTGAGCTAATCCTCACTGTGGTTTTTCCATTCTTGGGTTTTCCATGTAAATCTAGTGTTCTCTTATGTTTGGTGTTGAGTTGCTTAAATTTTGTTTATTTTATTTTCATACTTATTCATCATAACATATTATAGGTTTTAATGTATGAACGTGGATCTGAAATGATAATAAGGGTTTTGAAGTATTCAAGTACAACTAATTCACCCCCTCTTAGTTGTCTTGGGTATTCAACAAGAAGGAGATATCTTGGGTCTTTGGGAGAGAAGATACAATTTGTAGGGTCTAAATAGGTTTAAAGGTATAAAAAAGGCCATTTCTAAGAAGAATCTTGGGTATTTTATTAGAGAGGCCTATAATATAGGGGAGAGAGTCAATAAGGAGAGAAGGGGGAGTGATAACCTTGGGTTTTGGGTCACATCAAGATTTGACTTGCTTAAACACTCTTGTAATTTTCTTTCTTTGTTACCCATTTAATTGGAAGGTGTGGGTAAGGTGGGTGATCTCTTGGCCAATGTGATCATGATCACAAATCTTAAATGCCCTCATAACCAATTTTTTTAGGATTCCTAATTTTTGGGCTATGTGATGATGGAATGAGGCATTAAGGTAAAGGTTAGTGTGTGTGACTTTGTGAAAGGCTCTCTTGGATAGAGAGCAATCATGATTATTGATGAGGATAATTTCTAAGAAGACTATTTGGTTACCATCTTATATCTCTTTAGTAAAGGACATGCAAGGGGATAAGCTATTCAAATGAGAGTGGAATTCTTCAAGCTTCTTTTGACCTTGGGGCCAATAAATATTAGTGTCATCGATGTATTTTTTTCACCACTTTGGTTTGATGGTCCATAAACAAAGGGCCAAATCTTCAAAGTGATCCACATCAAGGTTGACCACAATTGGGGAAAACAAATATTCCATAGCAACTCCATCTAATTTCCCATACACTATATGTTGGAAAGTGAAAAAAATTGATCTTAGACATAACTCAACCATGGTGACAATATCATTGTTGGTATTTTTCTTGATGAGCTCAATAGAGTTAAGGATAGGGACCTTGGTGAAAATAGAAACCACTTCAAAACTAAGAGATCATTTTTATATAGCTTCTTTTCTTCAATGAATTCTTTGAAATAGGAGGATTTTTTTATGAAGGAATCAAATTTATTACAGAGAGGAGAGATAAGTTTAGCAATATGGGCAACACAATTTTAGGTTGGGGAGTTTAAGGTATCCACAATAGTCCTAAGGGGTATGCACACTTTATAGATCTTACGAATACCATAAATACAAGTGGTTACCTCTTTGGAGGGGGTTAGGAACTTTTTGGTAACATCATTAAAGGATGAAAGGTAAATAGGTTGTTTGAATCTCTTCATAATTTTAGAACTAGGGTTGTAATTTAAGATTTTATAGCTATTACTATAATACAAGAGTTCATTTTTGGAATTATAGTCTTTTTTGTTCAAAATATCCATTGTATTACCTCTATCTACCTTGATAATTACTAAGTCATTATGGCTTAAAAATCTCTTAAAGTCTTAGAGTTCAACTTTGGGGATGCTACTCTTGAGTAGTTTGGCATGCCTTAGAGTAAGGACACAATCTTTCCTAATTTATTTAGCTAGATTGATAGGGAGAGATTAAACCACCTTTTCAATTTCAATTAAAAAATAGAAAGATGGATGAAGGGAGGGGAAATTACAAAACCAAGGCCTCTTTTAAAAAACAAAAAATATTTAGGTCTAAGGTGGCATAGAAAGGTTAATGACCAACTTGTTTTCCCAATCATGCATGATGTATAGAGGGTTTTGGGGGTTTAGTGTCTAAGGAGTTATGGACAGATGGAATGGCCAAGCCACCTAGAGAGAAATAAATGATGAAGGTGGAGGAATCAGGTTTAATGGTTTTGCCACCTCAATAGGAGATGAAATGGATATGTTGAGTTAGAAGAGGGCTATAAGGAAGGTTAAGATGGGAGGATTCAACATTGATCACCTCAAGGTTGGAATTGGTAGCACGAATCCTTAAGAAAGTGATAGGAGAGAATTTGAAGGCTCGAGAAGGGTCAAGGCCTACATTAGAGATAAAATAACCATTAATATGGACAGATGACAAATAATCAAGATGTTGAGAAACATCTAGAGAAGGAGGAATACTTGGCTTGATTTAGGAAGATCTTTGGGAAATTGGGACAACTAGACAAAGGAAGCACTCATTGTAGGACTATGTTGAGTCTAACACAATGAAGATTGGGCCATCATGGGTTCAAATTTTTTGCATGGTTAAGGATTCATAGAGAGAAAAAATCAAAACATGGGGGCTATGAGGGAGGTGTGAGTGGGGTTTGGAATAGGAAAGGTAAGGAAAAAACATGAAGGTGAGTTAATAGACTGGTTCTACGATGTGGGGCATGCTAGTGAGACCTAAGACTAGATATGTGATGAGGGCTAGTTTCTTCTCATGGGGAGGAGAAATAAAATTGGCATAGGATGGGAGAGCTATGGGTAAGGTAGGAGATGAATGAACAACACTTAAGCTTATGAGGTCATTGCTTGAGAGGTTGGACTTGGACTAGTAGGCCCAAATCTATTAGCATGATTCAATAGAGTGGGATGAGATGGTGAGAGCCTAGAATGACTAGGGGTGTCAAAGAATGATGAGGAAGAACAAATACTAAGTTGGTGATGAAATAAAGACACCCATATTTTAAAAATTAACTCCCCAAAAATATTTTTTTGGCTTCTCTTGTTAAATTATAACAAAGTTTTTGTCATTTCTATTCTATTCATAACTTCTGATTTGACATTGGTATAGAGCTTGAACAATATAATTGTTCAAATTTATGGTCCCAAAACTCCTAAAAAATTTACATATGAGTAAATGAGGTGCATAAAAAATATAAATTTTAAGCACTAGTTAGCCTTTCAATCTAAAAATGATATGTGATAAAGCAATATATGTAGACACTGAAAAATGTCCTAAGTTTGTGAGCATCATTTTTCTTGGTCTCCTTCTTTAAATAATTAAATAATTTTAATTATTTGATTATTTTTTATCATATTCTTCTATTAATTAATTATTTTTTAATTATTTAATTAATTCACTTTCTAATCTTTATTCTATCCTGGTCAATTAAATAAATTAATTGCATCAATAATCCCCCTCTTCTTCAATAATTAAATAAATTATTATTTATTTAATTATTTCTTTATCACCTTTCATCTATAGATAAATGATTACCACTAATTATTTATATGTTCATGGTATTTTAATTCTTCTATAGTTGAATAATTATCAAAATTATTTAACTGTCCCTTGCCATTTTCCCCTATTGAATAATAGATCTCACTTAATTATTTAATGTTCCATTTTCATCTCCCCCATTTAATTAAATTAAATGCTCCTTTTTCATTTTCTCCAAATAAATAATTTATATTATCTTCCACTTGTCAATTTCCTCCATTTTTGAATAAATTATTTAAAATAAATTATTAATGCACCTCTTTTGGTCAAAGATGCGTTTTCATGGCCTTCATTTTTGTCATATTTGTCTCTATCATAAGCCTTCATGATCTATCATAGTCGTTGGGCATCATAATCATTGATGTCATAGCCTTCATTGCCCACCTCTTTCTGGTGCGTTGATTCTCAACCGTTGATATTGGTATCTTTCTAGAAGATCAATCATGACCCTTCATTTTGTAACCTCCATCTCATTCATCCTCAGCTATCGATCTTTTAATCCTTCTAGAGGATCGATCTTGGTCGTTCATTCGAATGGTTGTCTATAAAAGAGACCATTCTCCTCCATTTTCAACTTAACGGCTAATATTCTCCAACCCTCTACTTACAATTTGTAGGTATTTTCACAAGTTCATCAATAAATTTGAGGGAAAAGTTGCATAAGGAGAAATAAGAGAGAAAGAGAGGTGAATCAATTGCAATGGGGAGTGTTTTACTTTGAATGAATTTCATTTTTATTCCTCTTTGTTTGTATTCTCTTGTTTAGGTGAGGTTAGAAGTGTTGGTTGTCACTCATTCTAGGCTAGGAATTCTCTAACCCCATCTTACATTGGTGAACCCAATGAGAACAGTATAATAGCTGCATCTTCATAAATTTGATAATATACTTCAGTCTTATTTTTATAGATTTGATCATATTGTCATTTTCATAGATGCACTTTCATAGCTGCATTTTCATAGATTTGATTATCATAACTGCAGTTTATCATTTTCATAGCCGAATTTTCATATATCAATCAAAAAAGAAAAAAGAAAAAAAAATAAGCAAGATAAATATTATAGCTACTTTTTTTTATAGATTGGATTATATTATCATTTTCATAGCTGCAATTTATCATTTGTATAGTTGTATTTTATCATTTTCATAGCTGCATTTTATCATTTTCATAGCTGTATTTTCATAAAATCAATCATATTTCAATGCATGTTGGTAGAATTTTCAATATGCAGTTCTTCCTTCCAGCAATAGTCACAACATTTCCACTTTCAACGGATTGTAGTCACAACATTTAGATTTAACTTTTAAATTTTAATTAGATTTAGTTTTTAACTTTTAATTAGATTTAGTTTTTAACTTTTAATTAAACTTCATTTTTAACTTTTAATTTAGATTTAGCTTTTGTTTTCTGATTTAGATTTAGCTTTTTAGCTTCTAATTTAGATTTAGCTTTTAATTTTAATTTAGCTTTTAACTTTTAGCTTAGATCTAATTTCTAATTTAGATTTAGCTTTTTAATTCAGTTTTAGTTTCTAATTTAGATTTAATTTAGAATGTGGATTTAATTTAATTTAGATTTAATTTTTAATTTAGATTTAGTTTTAATTTTTAATTCAGATTTAGTTTATAATTTAGATTTAGTTTTAAATTTTAATTCAGATTTAGTTTTTAATTTAGATTTAATTTAGAAGGTAAATTAAATAATTAGTTTAAATTTAATTTACTTTAGGATTAATTTAGTTTAGAATTAATTCTAATTTAGATTTAATTTAGATTTTAGATTAAATGTTAATTTTTTTAATTTTTATTTTAGTTTAATTTTAGTTTTGTGGCTAATTTTGCTAATTGGGATTTTTTGTTGGTTCACATGTCAGAGGATGGAAAGGTGAAAGCATAAGCATACGTTTTCCAAAGACTAAAAATCAATTAAACTACTAATGACATTTGGTGCAGGATGTTTCTTCAAGACTTGATTTTGAAATCGATTGTCTTTTAGTATAGCAAACATTTCAATTGGTGATTTAAGAAGAACAATTGTCTTCTTTCACATAGATTTAACTAGGGGTTAATAAAGTTCTATTTTTCGTGCTTGTAAGATGGTAGGTATTGTGCTCTCACCTTGTGCAAACTCGGTGATCAAAAAGCCAGACCCATCTTTTTCTATGTTAATCCCTTAGAGGGCCTACCTCCCCACTTCGAAAGGAGGGAATGACCCAACCAATAACAAGCTAAAGCCAAGCTACTCCCAACCAGTATATAAATTTGAATTATGAGGAAATATTAGCATTACAGGTGCTCCTATAGACAAGCAAGTGATTCCCTCAGTACCCGCATGGTACGTTAAAACATATAGAGCGTAACCTCTACAGGATGGGAAACCTCCTTATCGGAGCTAACCTTGCCTCTTGTGTGGCCACTTGAACAGGTGCACTGATTAAAAACCATTTGTTTAGATTTTCCAAAATCCTTCTATTTGCTAGTGCAGGAGGTCAGACCTCTGAAGTTGTCTCACATACTCATGATTCTTTGTAGAGATAGAAAATTCCTAGAAGTGACTACCCAAGAATTCAGAACTTGGTATGCCCAAGAAATGAGTGTCAAGTAAGGGGGAGCGAGTGCTACCAAGTTCCTAGGCTATCGCCTCTAAATAAGTATAGCTAGAGAAATCCAAGTGGGAACTCAGTGAATATTGTCATTTCCAACCTTAGGATTATGCTTGTCTTCTTAAAAATCAAACATTTTCACATCAAACCAGACCAAAACATAATGCTTGATACTATTTTTTGTGTTTTCTAGTCATATTTCATTAGAAACAATCAAAAACTCAGATCAAAACCATTGCAAGGTATCAAAACTTTCAAAAACGACATTCTAGAACCGCAACTATCAGACATAGACTCACAACTATTACTTTGAGCCGCAACTATAAGCTAGAAAACCACAATCACCTTTCTGAACCACATTTGTAAAAAATAGAGCTACAATTGTCTGCTACACAAAAACTTTTGAAATTTATGTCCAGAACCTAACCAAAACAATCTTACGGTGACCTTTGACTAATAAGCCAGATACTTGTAACTTCACCTGTTCATCCTAGCACTACTTTTAGAATTTCCTTGCATTATAGGTTGCATTCATCCACCCTTTGCATTACACAAATCAAACTTTCACCCTTAGGTTGCATTTAGACCTTCAAATTTTTAACATAGGGATACCTTTGAGCTTTTGGAAACTTTGGGTAACACATTATATTTTTCATTGACCATTATCATTGTCATTGTCTTGTCATTTGTCACTTTCTCAAGTTTGATCTTGGTCCTATGTCCTAGTCTTGGTTGTTCTCTTATGGTCAATGAAATTTGGAATTTGTCACCTTGGGTTCACATTAGCTTGATTGCCACCCTTATTTTAAAATTCCTTCACATTACTCTCATTTAGACTCATATTGCCTAGATTGCACTTTTTATCCTTCTACTCCAAAAAAATATGTAAACATAGCATAGTTTCAATTGCATCATTATCTTCACCTTGTCACTCACTTTGATCATCAATCATATTTTAGAATCCCTTAGCATTCATTATCCCCATCCTTTGGTCATTATTTTCCTTTCATTATCATCCCTACTTTAGCATCCTTGCATTTTCATATCCTAAAATCTAAAAATCTAAAAAACACAGTTTAGTGTCATTTACATCTTGCATTATCCCCAAACTTGCAAAAGTCTCACATGGTTGAAACAAGGTAAAAATCCAAAAGAAAGGACTTGGAGTATCCAAATGATCCTTTTCATGACACTACCCTTGGAACAAATTCAAATCGTTCTACACCTACAAGGAACACATCACAAGAAAACCAAACCAACACATGCGAACACATGAGCCTAGAAGAATTCAACAGACAATTGACTCCCAAGGAAATTGAAAGGGCTTATCAAGATCCAAGAATCTTAAGCATGGTTGAGAAAAATTTTAGTTCCAACCCTAACAAATTCTTCTATGCCCTAGCTAAAAAGGGTGCCAAGCTACCTCAAGGTTTTGATGTATCAACCCTTATGGAAGAGGGAACTAAAAATCCATTTGTACTTGGCATGCCTTCGTCATCTCAAACATAAACATACCCCTTAGGAAAACTTCACACATGAGTACCACTACCACACATATCCCAAGAATCCCAACATTTGGAAACAAGGTAACACATACCACTACACAAGGACAAAATTCTACACTTTGAAGCACCTCTAACTCCATGGATAAGACCTTTACAAATCCCCTTTTCCAAAACACACATCAAGGTTCCACTTCACAAGGTCCTACACCTTTGACTCAAAATGAAAACCATTCCTACACTTCAAAACACAAATCATGGGTCCTTATTTTAATTTCAAATTACACGAAGATCAATTCAACCTATAAAGGTTCACATTGTCTCACGAAAAATTCCAAAGAAAAACAACAATCAAGGATCTATCTCATCACTCCAAAATGTCAATCAAGGTCCTACATCATCATTCCAAAATTCCAACCAAGGAAACATTCCTTCGTCACAAAATGTCAATCAAGGACCTACATCTTTATTTCAAAATACCAACCAAGGGACCATTCCTTCATCACAAAACATCAATCAAGGACCAACACCTTCATTTTTAAACCAAGGACCAAATTTTTAAAACCAAAACACAAATCAAGGGTCTACACATCAATTCCAAATTACCATACCACATGAAAACATGACCTTTGGAACAAAACCTAAATGTCAATTTCATTCCAAATCAAACCAACACAAATCAATATGGCAACTAAGGTCTCACATCATAAGGCATCGACCATAATTCAAATCCAACCTATGATCTTAATGCTAGCACCATGACACTAAATCAAAACAATGTAACACCATCTCTTGCAAACTTCTTGATACAACAAGTGCAAACCCTTCAACAACAAATGACAAACATGCAATTGGGGACCAAAAAAAATACCTATTCCATGGAGGAATTATGGCCCTTTCCATTTTATTGAAATTTATACATGCCACCCTTTCCCTCTCATTTCACAACACCACCATAGCCTGAGTACAAGGGGATAGGGGATCCAATAGATCACATTCGAGAATTCAACACATCATGTATGGAAGTCTCATATGATCCAACCTATTTAATGAGACTATTTCTGTGAAGTCTTACGGGGGTAGTATTTATGGTTTTTTGTACATAGCAACAACTCAGACATAATATGATATCTTATCTCTCTTGAAAGGTAAATCTCTATCAGCAAGCCTCAAGAGATAACCCCAAGGTCTCTAATGCTAGGTCTTGAAAATGCAATAAAACAACTCAGTGATAAAATGTGAAATGTCGGTAATCACATGGGGACCTTACAAAACAAATGATGGAAATTTACTTTCATCAGATGTAGCAATATGGCGATGCTTTTAATCCTAAAACTAACCCAGATTCAAAATAAACAGCAAAAGAGACAATGGTTTCAGAGAGATCCTAATGCTAACACCTAAGATCAATCACAATAATGATGAATGTTGCAAATGGATAGATCCCCAATAAAACCAATCTTTGCTTGATCAAGGACAAGCCCACAACTCTATATAAATGGTGCAATCTTCTAAGGAAACTTAAGATTTTCAGACTATGAACATTCATCCACATACCCAGTAAATGGCACAATGTAAACAAGTATCCACAATTGAAATTAGCACAAAATAAGGCCCGGACTAACTTTACACAGCAATTTACAATCATAAAATTGCTAAAAGTATGGACCGGAGATCGATCAACATCATTAACATTTCACCATTGACATGAAAGAACTGAAAAACTAGCATCTAACATCTAATACTGAGAATTGAGAACAAGAAACCATAAACTGTCAAAGGTAAATACAAAGTTTTCCAAATCAACAACTCAGTTGCATTACTTCTCCAATATTACATAAAAATTTTTAGTCTCTCTCCTCTCCTATAGCTAATTTTTGAAATCAAATTGCCAATTATGGCCTTCTACAGCTTCTAATTAGCTCTTCTAACCCAGTCTAACTCTTTACAAATGAGAAGGCACTGACCTTTTATAGAAAATTACATTTTGAATCAATGGCCATGATTTAATTCATCCAATGGCATAAATTACACTTCTAGAAGCATCCAACTGTTACATTTAATTTGGGAGCTCATGGTACATCATCATCCAATCAATTGCATTCAGTTGCATTATGGCCCAATGACATTAATTTTGAGAAAATTCTCATTGGAGAATAAATACAGCTTCACATGTCTTTTCTTATTAAATGCACCTCTCCAATTGGCATACAACTGGTTGCACGGTTTATGGAAACTTTCTGTTTTCGGAAATTTTCCATTTTCGAATTTTTTTTACTTTTTTAAAAAAAAATTGCATTTCGGGAAAAAATTGTTTTCAAAAAATCTCCATTTTTAAATTTGGATTTTAGGGCTTGAAACCAAACAAAAGAAATTTCCATTTTGGAAAATTTCAGGTTTTTGAGGGCTTGAAGGAATTTTCGAAAAAAAAGAAATTTTGGGACTTTGAAGGCCTGAAAGAAGTTTCGGGAATTTCCACTCAGGGAGGAAAATCCTGAAATTCCAAGCAAGGTCAAAATCCCCTAAACCTCATAACTTTTTTCTAGAAGGAATTTTTGAAAAGTTCAAAAAGCAATTTGGCCTAATTTTTCATCCTTTATCCATTGGTGCAAAAAGATTTACACATAACATTGAAAGTTCACTTCAAAATCCTCATTTCTAATTTTCAAGACAAGTGAAGAGCCCCCAGAGCCTCAGAATATTGCCTTCATCAAACCAAGTCTTGAATTAATCCCAAAATAACCTCCCAAGAAGAGAAAAATTGAAATTGACAAAGCCAAGGTGCAGAGATGCAAAAGAAAAAGAGGGTCCCCGCCTCCGGTGGGGCGTGTGTGCAAAAATTGCACAACAGGTAGCTCTAGATTGGTTTGCACACCTTTCTCCAGGAATTAGAACATGGGGTGAACTAGCTAACAAATTCATCAATCATTTTTCTTTCAACAATAAAAATGATGTCACCCTTGCAACATTAAGCACAACCAAACAAGAAGAAGGAGAACCTCTCACCTCATTCTACCAAATATGGTGAGGTTTGGTTAGCAAATTCCCTTGTCATATTCCTGAAAAACAATTGGTCGCCATGTTTGTGGAAAATCTTAACAAAGAACTCATGAGCCAAATTCAAATCCAATGTTGCACAACCTTTGAAGAGATCCTTGAGAAAGGCATCCTTATTGAGAAAGGTCTTATCGCCAAAGGACTAGTCAAGATAAACAAAGAAAATCCAAAATGTAACAATGACAAAAACAAATACTGGTCTCGCGATAAAAATGTCGTGAATGATGGAGTTTTTGATGCCAAACTAATAACCAAAGGTCAAACAATTCAACTTAAAGGTCCCTCCTCATCAAATACACCAACCATGCCAAATACACAGATCCAAAGTCAAAACCAAACACTAAATGTTGTCCAAAACAATCAACAATGAAGAGGACCTCCTCATGCCAAAAGAACATACACTCAATTGGGTGAACCCATTGAATCAATCCTCAAATAGATTTTTCAATCTAATATCATCTCACTTCCAGACACCAAGAATTATGAACCTACCTTGATCAAACCTGATTGGTGGAAAGAAGACGAATACTGTGAATACCATAACAAAAAAGGACACAAAACAACAAGATGTTGGACACTCAAGAATATTATTCAAGACCTCATTGAAAATGGAACCATATCAATGGGAAATTCAAAAGGAAAAACCAATTCTAATCATACCATATTCAAGACTCCCTTGTAAGACCATGATAAAGGGAAAGCCTCTAGTTTAGGGAACAATAATAGTGCCAACTATGTTGTAGTCAAACATGAATAAATAACTATTATTCTTAACATAACACCTTTTGATGATCACATTGCTACCATCACCATAAATAAGATAAACTCAAAATGTGTTGTTGCTACTCGCAAGACCAAGATAACTATTCTAGGACCTCTACCTAATTCTCAGCCCAAGAGCCAATATAATCTCCTGGAGCAGTTGGGAAAAACTCCCATGCAAATCTCTATCTTGGAGCTCCTTCACACATCCCCACAACATAGAGCTATACTTGACAAGGAATTGCAAGAAGCGTTTATCCCCACTAGCCTATATTTCAATGCATTTCAGGCCATAGTCAGATACCTAGCTATGCCACATCATGTCACCTTCTTCAAGCAAGACTTTTCTGCACCAAAATCTTATCATAATGACCCCTTACATCTCGAAGTTTGCATCGATAAATGCATGATTAGATGAGTCCTAGTAGACAGTGGAGCAGGTCTAAATATGTGTTCACTAAAATTAGTGAAAGCATTGGGATACTCTGAGAATTGTATAGACTGAACAAATAAAATCACTATCAAAGCTTATGATGATGTTGAACGTTCGTCCGAAGGTGTCATTTCACTTCCTATAAGAGTTGGCCCAACAATACAAGAAACAATATTTCATGTCTTAGATCTAGATTTATATTACAATCTTCTCCTTGGCCATCCTTGGATTCATGCTATGAGAGCTATTCCATCCACCTATCATCAATGCCTCAAATTTCTACACAATGGCATTGAAATAACTATTCCAGGACACCTTGACCCTTTTCAGTATTGTTCAAACTTAAGAGGAACTGCTAAATGTTAAGTGCCCATCAATTGAGAGGCCTCACCTTCCACTTCATCCACCATTCCATCCCACTACATCAACCCATCTACTCTAGTCAAATCATCCACTACATTCACCACACCCTCCATGCCTAAGATCCAGATCCAAGACAAAGGATGCAGAGAATATAACATTAAAAGTCTCTTTTTCATTGGAAAATTGCCTAAATCACTAAAGTCTTATGAGAAACCACATCCCATGCAACCTAAGGTCATCTTCCATAATCCCCCTACCACCTTCACCAAATGGGGGGAACTTTCCAAGGAATCTCTAGATGATCACATTCTCACATGACTATACAAAGAAGAAGAAGACACTCAATCTAAGACGTTTCCAATTGAATAGTATCCAAAAGGGTTCCCAATAATGAAACAAAAAGTATATGATGGACGCAATGGTCTTGGCATAAATAAACAAGGAATGATAGAACCCTTGCAACCTCCTAAGTTGATCAAACATCAAGGGTTAGGGTTTGTACCTGTAAAAGTGACTATTTGAGGTATCATATTACCTTTGAGTGAGGTTGCTAATGCTTCAGATGAGATCGAGACATATGAAGACCCTTGGGATTTTGATTATGATTCCAATGAATATGAATGGGATTCCCTATCCTCCACTACCTTTATGGACTTAGATAAACTTTTTTAAATACTTGATGAGCCTCCTCTTGAAACATAGTTTAGTCAAATGCTCACAATTGGTTCCCCGCTAAGTCTACCAAGCCCTCATCTAAAAGTCCCCTTTAATAAAGAAGAATGGATTAAACACTTTTGGGAAACCATTGATGTTTCCTCCTGGGAACTTGGCGACTCTACGTCCATCTTTACCCTATCTACCTACACCATGACTCTTGATAACACTAATGATGGCTTACCCCTTGTCTACCCACGACTCATAGATTGGGATCAACAAGATCCACCAAGTTTGGACACTTTCAAGAACGATGAAGCAATCGCTGAGTTTATGGGACTTTGTGAAGGAATACCCAGTAGGGATCATAAGGTTGGATTTTCCATAGAAATCGATTATGCAGCATACTTTGGTGGGGTTGTCCTATCCTCTAGTCGCAAAAGTGAAAATGAAAAAAGTAAAAATAGAAATAATATGTCTTCAGGTGAAAATTGAAAGGCACCTGTTGACCATGAAAAAGTAAAAATAAAGGACGTATCTGAAGGTGAAAACCTCCCTAAGGCACCTAAGGATGGAGGATTGGACTATCTCCCAATAGATCAAGAGAGATTGTCATTTCTAATAGAAGAGATAGAAGAGGTGAATGTTGGAGCACAAGATAATTCCAAAATCATACAGTTAGCAAGATCTTTGATCGACAAGGAAAAGCTCGAGTTCAAAACTTTCTTTGTAGAAAGACAAGTCAATTTTTCCTGGTCATATGCAGATATGCCTGGATTGGATCCTGAATTAGTTTTACATCACTTACCACTGCTACACAATGCTAAACCATAAAAACAAAAGCTGAGAAAAATGAATCCACAAATTGCACTCCTTGTCAAGGTAGAATTGAAGAAACTTCTAGATGTTGGATTCATTCATTCTATTGACTATGCAGATTGGATAGTAAACCTTATTCTTTTCACTAAACCAAATGGTCAAATTAGAATCTGCAAAGATTCAGAGATCTCAATAAAGCTTGTCCTAAGGATTATTTTCCTCTACCAAACATCGACATCATAGTAGACCTCACAGCTGGATATGAAATGTTATCACTCATGGATGGATTCTTGGGTTATAATCAGATAAGGATTTCTACTGAAGATCAACCAAAAATAGCTTTTACATGTGTGTGGGGAATTTTTTGTTGAAATATGGTGTCGTTTAGACTAAAAAATGTTGGAGCTACATATCAGAGAGCGATGACTACAATCTTTCATGACTATATGCATGTGCTGATGGAAGACTATGTTAATGACCTTCTCTCTAAATCTCTAGAACAAAGTGGAAAATTAGCAATATTGGACAAGATTTTCACACGACTAGAAAAGTATCAACTCGGGCTAAATCCAAAGAAATGTGTTTTTGAGGTCCAATCAGGAAAACTTCTTGGATACATAGTCTCATGTAGAGGAATAGGAGTTGATCTTGCGAAAGTCAAAGCTATCTTGGAAATTCCACCACAAACCAATATCAGTCAATTGAGGATGTTACAAGGAAGACTACAATCAATCCGCAGATTCATTGCCCAATTAGCAGACAAGATCCACCCATTTCAACATCTGTTAAGAAAATGCATTCCCTTCAACTAGACAGAAAAGTGGCAAGAAGCATTTGATCAGATCAAAAATTATCTACTAACTCTGGTCAGTTCTTATGCCTCCAATCGATGGAAAATATTTGATATTATATGGACAGCAACAACATCCGCACTAGGGGCATTGTTAGCACAAAATGATAATGATGGCAAAGAACAGGCTATATATTACATCTGTCACACCCTAGTTGGATATGGGTTGAATTATTGTCCTATTGAGAGAGCATGTCTAGCAGTGGTATTTGTAGCACAAAAATTGAGACATTACATTAGGAATCATAAGAAAAAATTTATTTCCAAAATTGATCCTTCGAAATATCTTCTCAGCAAAGCAACACTAACATGACGACTAGCTAAATGGGTTATGATGCTAAGTGAATATGACATTGAGTATGTAGATCAAAAAGCAATAAAAGGACAGGTGATAGCAGACCAACTTGTAGATGCACCCATAAAAGTGTATCATCCTTTGATATCCAATTTCCCAAATGAATTAATCTTTGTCATAGATAGACCAATTACGTGGAAGTTATATTTTGATGGATCTTACACAGGTCATGGTTCAAGAGTTGGAGTTAGAAAATTCCTAGCCTAGAATGAGTGACAACCAACACTTCTAAGCTATGAAACCAAACCTAAACAAGAGAATACAATGAAAGCATAAGTAAAATAAAAACAACAAATAATAATACTCCCCATTCTTGATCTTGAATCACTTCTCTTGCTCTCCTATTTCTCCTTATGCAACTTTTCCCTCAGATTTGTTGATGAAGTTGTGCAAATACCTGCAAATAGTAAGCAAGAAAGTTGGAGATAATGGTTGTTAAGTTGAAATGAAGGAGAATGTTCTATTTTATAGACAATTATTCGAATGGACGGTTGAGATCAATCCTTTAGAAGGATTCCAAGATCAATGGATGAGAATGAATGAGACAGAGGTTGTGAAATGAAGGGTCAAGATTGATCTTCTAGAAAGATGCCAAGATCAATGGTTGAGAATTGATGCACCAAAAAGAGGTGAGCAATGAAGGATATGACGCCAATGGCTATGACACTCGATGGCTATGACAAACCATGAAGGCTTATGACAGATACTACTATGACAGAAATAAAGGGCATCAACCGAGCATTTTGACCAAAAGAGGTGCATAAATTATTTATTTTAAATTATTTATTCAAAAATGGAGGAAATTGACAAGTGGAAGATAAATAATTTATCTTGATTATTTATTTGGAGAAAATGAAAAAGGGGCATTTAATTAAATTAATCAATTTAATTAAATGAGGGAGATGAAAATGGAACATTAAATAATTAAGTGAGATTAATTATTTAATAGGGGAAAATGGCAAGGGATAGTTAAATAATTTTGATAATTATTTTACTATAGAAGAATTAAAAGACCATGAATACACAAATAATTAGTGGTAATCATTTATCTATAGATAAAAGGTGATAAATAAATAATTAAATAAATATTAATTCATTTAATTATTGAAGAAGAGGGGGGATTAGTGACGTAATTAATTTATTTAATTGATCAGGATAGAATAAAGATTAGAAAGTGAATTAATTAAACAATTAAAAATTATTTAATTAATAGAAGAATATGATAAAAATATAATCAAATAATTAAAACTATTTAATTATTAGGAGACCAAGACCAAGAAAAAATGACGCTTGCAAACTTAAGACATTTTTCAATGTCTACATTTTTTCCCTCTTTGACATAATGTAGTTCATCACATTGTGTCAAAGAAATTTAATTTTGAAATATGCCCCAGTGTAAAGAGAGAGGGGAAGGATGACTAGGAGGGTTGTGGTATGTCCCCTTGAGAGGACAGGCGAGTTCAAAGAACACAAATGTGCTCTCAAAATGTAAGATAAGACTAGAGGATGAAGGATAGAAGAAATTTTAGCATGAAGGAGATGGATGTTAGCATGGAAAAGACAAGGGAGATGGGATGTTAGCATGAAAAGGGGAAAGAAGATAGACATTAAATGATAAGGGAACCAACTTTCATGATTACATTTTTATATTTATCATCATTGGGCATCAAAAATGTCACAAATGGACCACAAAAACCATGGTATGACATAAACCAAGGTGTGCAAGGTGACCATTTGTGAGAGAAAAGAAGTTCAAAAGAAAAATCCAAAAGACAAGGAATGCCCCAACTCATACTAAGGATCCAATTATCCCAGTCTTTTTTCCAAGACAAACCACAAATAACAAAAAAAGAAAAGAGTCCATGATCCATCATCATCCCTCTAAATCCGTTAATAAGACATCCTCGAGGATACTAGTAACATGACCCATAACCAGTCAAAAAGGAAACATAAATCCAGACCAACAAAGTGTTTTCCAAAGAGACAATGTTTGCCAATAGTTTTGATAAGATTGTTTGATATGATTGATTAGGTTGACCAAGATGACCAAGATTTGATTTGATAAGTTTGACAAGAATTTATTGATAAGTGCACAAAGGTTGACCAATTGATTTGATTGATTGTGCTTGGTTTTAGGAAGGACACGTCCTGATTAAGGCAAGATTGATTGACCAAGATGACGAGATTGATTGACAAAGTGGACAAAGTTGATTGATTGTGCCTGATTTCAAGAAAGACACATCATGGTTAAGGAAAGATTGATTGACAAGGTTGATAATATTAATTGATTAATTAATAAAGATTGATTGATATGATCAAGCGATGTGACGATACCTTATTTCGGGAAATACATATCCTATTTAAGGTAAGGAACACATCTGATAAAGTTGACCAAGTGACAAGTGTTGACAAGACACCTAACTGCAAGAAGGACACATCTCGCTTAAGGTGAATAACCAAATTGACAAAGTATAGTCTCAGAAAGGACACATCCTAACAAGATACAAGAGATAGGACCAAATGACATAATGCCCCATTCCAATATAAGACCAGTGACCTGGCTGAGTTGATGATTGATTGGTTTGAGAGTTGACGGATTAAAATATTTTTTAGTTATGTCTATATGTTGATTCATGATTTGGTTCAAATGATGACTGTTTGCAGACCAAGACTAGGACCAGACTCGAAAAACCCCAAAGGACTGACCTAGGTGGCTTGGGGGGCTCATCAATTGATGGCCTTGCCTATATTATACACATAGAGACCTCGTAGTTCACACAACTTGATTTTGTCATATTTGACAAAAGATCGAGTCATGATTTTATTTAGACAACCTAAAAGGACTGACCTAATGACTCGGGGGCTCATTTAAGATGAACCTTGCCTACATAGTAGATGTGTAGAGACAACGTAGTTTGACCACTCTAACAAGACTGACTCTGACTCAGATTCAGAATTGGACTCTATTTTTGGAAGTCTTGAAGGTTTTTTAATGTTTTTGGATTTTGAGGATTTCATGATTTTTTTGGATTTTGAAATGTTTTGATTTTTTTGGATTTTTGAAATGTGATTTTTTTGAATTTTTTCAGGGCATTTTATGATTTTTATGGATTTTGAAGGTTTTAAAGGGTTGATACCATGTATTATTTCCCATGAAGATGTAAGTTAAGGAACTGCCCCCAGTCAGGTATAGGACCAGTTTATTATGTACAAGGGGAAGCAGTGAATGCGACGGGTGGATATGAAAGCAAAGGATGCTAAATATCGGTCATCTTCATGCCATGGGAAGGATGACAAAGCTTTATAACGGATGAGGAATAAGTGTGAACAGACGAAAGACTAGATGGAGTGACAGTAGCCAGAGGATCATAGACTGACTACATATGGTGCCTGTTTTCCAGGTTTTCACCATGGTATTAATCCAAAGTGCCACCAAAGTGGTTTTCACTTTTGGATGAATTATTTCTCTTTACTATTTTTTTGAGAGATTTTTTTTTGTCACCAAGATGCATGTTTGCCAAATTTTCATTAGGGTTACTATTTTTTGATTTGTTGATTTTTTTGTATTTTTGAATTTTAAAGGGATACTTTGAGAATCAGGTATAATACTTGTGAAGGTGCATGTTATTGATGGGTTCAGACAATAGTTCTCCTTCAGGAGTAGAAATTTGATAAGCACCAAATCCATATGTTGTTGTGACAATGTACGAGCCCAACCAATTAGGCTCAAACTTCCTAGGTTTTTCTCGTTCTCCTTGATTCTTTGGATTTTCCTTAAGGACTAGATCACCAATGTCAAAAATTCTAAGATAAACCTTCTTATTGTAAATACATCGGAGGTGGTTCTGATATGCTTGCAAGTGTGTCAAAGAATTCTACCTCTTTTCATACAGTAACTCTAACTCTTGTAGACAAGATACATGATATTCTTCTTGATCAATCAAGCCTTGCATAGAGACTCGTAGGGATGGTAATTCAACCTCTATAGGAAGTATTGCTTCAGATCCATAGATAAGGAAATATGGTCTAGCTCTCGTAGGGGTACTAATACTGGTGCAATAGGCCCATAGAGTAGGATTAAGTTGTAAGTTCTAGTCATGGCCAATGTCATTGATAGTCTTCTTCAAGATCTTTAGGATAGTATTATTAGATGTCTCATCTTGACCATTACCCTGGGGGTAATATGGAGTAGAAAAATGATGTTGAATATGGAATTTTTCATAGAGCTCACGAACATCCTAGTTTTTGAAAGGGCGGGCATTATCTATAATGATGGAGTGCGGGATACCATAATGGAAAATGATGTAATTCAAGATGAATTTGGCTATCTACTTACCAGTAATGTAAGTCAGTGGGATGGCTTCAATCCATTTTTTAAATACTCAATAGTGACAAGGATAAACTTATGTCCATTAGAAGAGGTGGGATGGATTTTTCTTATGAGGTCGAGTCCCCATTGAGAAAATGGCCATGGAAAAGTAAGCGGCTACAATTCCTGAGCTGGTGCATGTGTGAGATCTCTATGAATTTGACACTGGTGACATTTCTACACAAAATGATAGGCATCACATTCCATCGTAGGCTAGTAATATCTAGGTCTCATGAGCTTTTTGGCTAAGCTAGGAACAACAAAGTGAGCTCCACATATACCATGATGTACCTCTCGTAAGGTTGTTTGTGCTTCATTTGATTTGAGACATTGAAGGAGGGTACTATCTAAGATATGATGATAAAGGGTGTCTCTGATGATGTCATATTTATATTCTTGTCGAATAAAGGCCTTACATTGGTTAAGGGATAAGTTAGGAGCTATAATTTGGTCATACAAATAGGCATAAATGTCTTGGTACCAAGGTGAATCAAGACCAACAATTTCACACACAAGTTCAATTTCTGGGGCATTGAACACAGGGATCAACAATTGTTCTACCAAGAACTCGTATTGTGATGCATTATTGAGAATGTCCAAAAGAGATCGGATGGTAGCCATTTCATCAACTTTTCTTGGGATTTGTTCAAAAGAAATAGTATCAAAGTATAATTTGAAGCTATCCACCATGCCCTTGTAGGGTATCAATTAGTTATCCTTAGTATCATAATCATCATTGACTTGCTTTATTACTGATTGAGAATCACCGTAGACTTGAAGATCCTTGATTTTCTATTTTATTTCTATCTGAAGGCCTATCAACAATCCCTCATATTTGTCTATGTTATTAGTGTAGGGGAATGTTATTTAGAATGACTTGGGAATGGAGTCTCCTTGGGGTGTGATGAACATAATTCAATCTCTTGAACCATGAATTGTGTAAGATCCATAAAAATATAACTTCCATGTAATTGGTGTGTCTATGAAAAAGATTGATTCATCTGGGAAATCAGATATCAAAGGATGATTTTATTTTATGGGTGCATCTGCAAGTTGGTCTGCTATCACCTATCATTTTATTGCTTTTCAATTTGCATACTCAATATAATATTCACTTAGCATCATAACCCATTTAGCTAGTCTTCCTATCAGTGCTGCTTTAATGAGAAGATATTTCAGAGGATCAATTTTGGCAATCAATTTTGTCTTATAATTCAACATGTAATGTCTCAATTTTTGTGTTGAAAATACCACTGCTAGACATCCTCATTCATTTAATATCAAGTATTCTGATGTTGTTGTTGCACATAAAATATCAAATATTCTCTAACCCCATATAAAATTTCTTTGACACAACATGATGAACTACATTATGTCAAAGAGGGGAAAAATGTAGACACTGAAAAATGTCCTAAGTCTATGAGCGTCATTTTTTCTTGGTCTCCATCTCTGAATAATTAAATAATTATTATGAAAGCATCATTATATTTTGATGGATCTTACACAAGTCATGGCTCAAGAGGATCAATCTCAGTTGTCCGTTCGAATGGTTGTCTATAAAAGAGACCATTCTCCTCCATTTTCAACTTAACAACCATTATCTCCAACTTTCTTGCTTATTATTTGTAGTTTTTTGCACAACCTCATCAACAAATTTGAGGGAAAATTTGCATAAGGATGAATAGGAGAGCAAGAGATGTGATTCAATATCAAGCATGGGGAGTATTATTATTTGATGTTTTTATTTTACTTATTCTTTCATTGTATTCACTTGTTTAGGTGTGGTTTCATAGCTTAGAAGTGCTAGTTGTTACTCATTCTAGGCTAGAAATTATCTAACCCCATCTTACATTTAATATATAATTAATTCTAGGCTAGGAAATAAAATATATAGTCCTATTGAGAAAGCATGTCTAGCACTAGTATTTGCAGTACAAAAATTGAGATATTACTATAAGAGCGGGGGACCAACCACTACAAGGCCATGGGTCACGAAAGGCCAAGAATAGTATGGTTTCCCTAACTTACCTTAGTTTAAAGGAAGGTTAGGATAGGCGGGATGAGAATGATGATAATTGTAGGTCCTTTGATCACTCTACAAACCTGAGAGTCAAAAGGATCTAGGTGAGTCGATCTTTAGAGTCAACTTTGTGTCTCGAATAGCTCTCTATCAGAGGATAGAAGCACAGTTCTGGGATGACACCATGGCGTGCTAGTGTTTCACAAGTGTGTTGGCATCCATACGGCTAGAAAACTAGAGAGACAAGACTTAACCTCTAAAAAAAATACTAGTGACCTAGTTTAGGAACTTCTAAATGTGCAGAATAAGATTAACAAGTACAAAATATAAATATGGATGTGATAAAGAAAATAGATTACCATAAGGGTGATGAAGACGATATCACACAATAATATTTTCGCTAGCTTGCTCCAAGATCTCTCCACATACACACAACAAAGAAGGAAAATGTTGGGGGGATGTTTAGGGGTCTGCCTCAGTTAGACCCCCATTTTTTTGTTTCCACCACCACAGATAGCCAATTTTTACAACAATAGAAATAATGCTATAAAGGAGAGAATACAATCAAAGTATACAAAATACACTACAAAACAATACATGCTTACTCAACCCAATAATAAAGATGATGAGAGGAGCTTACCATCTCCATCCAAAGTGCTCAAAGCTAGTGGAGGAGAAAAATGGGAGGAACTCAAGCCTCTGCTGCAATGGATTCATCTTGTGCTTGCACTATCAAAGTGATG